>VYZV01040613.1:87008-128218 GCA_013401275.1 Pandion haliaetus
GTAGTAGTACTCCTTTATTAGTAGAGGTGGTTTAGACTTTTGTTTTCTTCTGCTGTGATGCATGCAGATGGCTCCCTGCATGGTGTTTTCAGCTCCTGTACTGAGCTCTGTCTCATGTCTCCGGAGCATATCCCATTTATTCTCTTGAACTATCTTAGCCTGCTGATTAATTCAGCACCTTTAAGAAAACACCTCAAAGGCAAGATCTTTAGTTGCCCTAAAGTTTTTCAGCAATAGCTGAGTTATTGCCCCAAACAGTGCTAGTACTGCTTTAAAGAACCAGGAAATGTGATGCTTCTCGGATTGGATTGCAATTGTGGTACCCACAAGTACAGCAGCAAGCGTGTGCTTCAGCAAAGATTCAAAGATTCATGATGAAGTAAGGAAGGATTCTGGGTTTCAATGATGTGTGTAGGGCTAGTGATTGAAGCAAATTCTTTTTGGTGCAACCTCCTGCTGTAGTGGGGGTTACAAAACTCTTATTTGTGCTATTCTACTCATAAACACATTGTAAAAATAAGCCAGATGGTTGAGTTGCTTATTTTTACAGCTGTAATGACCAAATTGAGTAGCCTCATGTAAGAAACATCCTTTAACATTAGTATCTACGCACTTACGTTCTGACCTGCGTACCGTCTGCTTTCTGGATAAGTCCTCAAATAAAGTGAATGTTTACTTTGCCATTGTCATACCCAAATAATCAAAATTAAGATGTTCCCTTAAAAAAAAAAAAGCTGAGGAGGCTTAGTAAATGCTGTGTGTGTTTCTCCATGTTTGAGAGAGTAAGCTTTTGAAGTTTATATATTTAGACTTTCTTACCAAGGAGAAAGAGGGAAGGAGGGAGAATTCTATGAAACTTAAGACGAGGCTGTCAGTCTCTAAATCCAGTGTGTATTTTATTAATTTAGGGGAACTGGAACCATGGCAATTCTTGCAGTTTCTGGAGCAGTTAGAGGAAGTAGATCCCCAGCTGTCTTTCCTCTGATGCGTTAATACTGTTCCAGGTGCTAGAAATAATTTTCTGGCTATGGCTTGTCTTTCACATACTTAGCCCTAATGGAGGGCAGTGCTGGGTCTGACAGTTTAATTATGTCCAGATCTTCCTGTAGGAAATCGACTTTAAAGCGTGTGTAGGAGTGACGGGTATGACCATGCTGTTTCGTGAACAAATGCCGCCCCAAAATGACAGATTAGCTCCGGTGGGTCTTGTGTGACGTGGGCCTGGGTGACCAGGACGTGGTCCGTGCCGCTCTGCCTAAGGACACTAATTCCAGCTGCTAACGCGGAGTCTGAGGCCGAAAATAACCCAGCGGCGCTGAGGCAGCAAGAAGCTGCTGCCCTAACCTGGAAGGAAATCTCTGTCGTCAGGAATAAACTTCCTGGGTTGTTCTGCGTGGACCAGCGTGGAAGAGGAGCGGCAGCGGGAGAGATGGGCTCGACCAGCAGCGCAAGGAGTAGGTAACCGTCTTTGTGCGTGTGTTCCTGATGTTTTGAAGCTGCGTGAGGCAGGGCGGGCAGCCTGTGGTTTTGGGGGAGTTCCCAGACGTGTTGGGAACTTCCTGTTTAGCGGCAGAGAAACCAGTTCAGGCCTGGAGGAGGGGGTCGGCTGCGTTCGTCGTGTGAGGTGTGAGCTCCTGAAAGGGCAAGAAATGACATTCCCCTTCCTTCCTTACTCCTGGGCGGAGAGGGCTGAGAAATACATTGCTCCTATTTAGGGGGTAGGCAGGATTTTGGCTTGAAGCGCCGTGTTTGTGTTTGCTGGCAAGCTCCCCTTGTGAGCCTGCGCTCTGCTCGGAAGCCTTTCCCCGGGCAGAGCGGGTTCTGACTGCGTTTAAAACGTGTCTGTAGCGCATCGTGCCAGAAAACGTGAATTACAAGTGTGATTCACCATTTATTTGCGTCTTCAAGGGCACAGCACTGAGCTTGTTTGTGATCTTGAGCCAAGGTAGAGCACAAGGATAGTGAAGCTTGGTGGACTTTAACCTCGCCCTTAAACATGAGATCTGAGCGGTTTGGGTTTTTTACATTTGCCCTTAATAGATGCTTTCTCTCTTGATAAGCAGGTAATGGGAAGGGCAGGACAATCTATGCAAGTGTAGACTGGAAAGAATTCCTAGGAAGGCACTAGGAATAGCCTGGTAAATAATGGGAGAGTCAGTAAGAAGTCCCATGGTACTTGAGAGTAAAATGGGGTAGAGTCAGGAAATCTGACACACTTCAGATATGCTGATTTCTTTTGGCTTTTTCTCCTCCTGCTTGTCTACCCCCAGGCACGTGGGAGGCCTTGGGTGTATTTGAGTACTGTGACCTGAAAAACTTGGATGTGTAAGGAGCTGAGGATGTGAGCGTTCCCACCCTGGAGGTGGGTGCTATTTCCATTATTGATGGGGCTAGGAATGTTTTGTCTGTGCTTGGGTTTTGCTACCAAAAAAAGCAAAAAGTTCCAAGTTAAAGGTACAGCTGTGGGGGTTTAAGATCAGAGGGTGTTGGGTTTATATAAAAGTCAAATTTACTACGGAGGAACAAACCTGTTGGCAGGGGAATGTGCCAGCAATTAGCAAGAGGGAGACAAAGGATTTCAGTTCAAGTGGAGACTAACTACTTTGAGGTGATGCCAAATAGTGTTACGGAGAAAGCATCTTTGTCCCTTCCTGTTGGAGCAGTTGGGATATGCACTTTTGTTTTCTTTATTCCATACTTTCTCAGAAAATAAAGCTATTGAAGTTGGATGGTATGGGAAGCCTATTGCCTGCCTCGCTCTGGGAGTTGTAGCCCTGGGCTGCAGTGCAGGTTCAAGGCTGTGGGTGAGCAGACACCAAATGCATAGGTACCTCTTGGGAGGAGTTCGCAGGCCCTGTTAAATGGCTCTGCAGTGAGTCAGGGATGTGTTGGCAGGCCGGATCCAGGCTTCAGCTCCTGAGAAGTTGGGCTCCAAGGCGCAGAAGCAAGCTGGCTCTGCCCTTCTCCCCAGAACTGTCACTGCTGGCAGCAAAACCACAGGACTTGGCTTCATGGCATGGTGAAATTGCAGGGTACGGCTCTGGCGTAACTAAGTAAAGCTCTACCCTGAATGCTGCCTCCCTCGCAGCTAGACAGACAAGTGACCTATGCTTTTTAGCTCCTTGCTGGTTTTTTTTGGTTACCCCATCCACTAACCACTCTGTCCCCTTGTCATGTTCCCTCTGAGTCATGACCTGAGCAGTCTTGGGAATGATAGCTCCATTTCATTCTAGTTTCCAGTGGTTGGAGTGTTTTGGTTTTTTGTTTTTTTGTTTTTTTCCCAAAATGGATCTATTGCAAAATATCCGGCTGGTTGAAAAGCTGCTTTGTTTAGTTCTGGTTTGGGTTTATTTGCTAGTGTCCCTGTTTGGGAATAGCTGGACCTCAGACATCTTGCTGGAAGCGTGATCTCCTTGTGAAATGAGGGCTGATTTATACATGTATATTCTGGAATTTCTATCTTGTTTTAAATGCAAGTTCTACCTAAGTCTGACTTTGCTTTGAAATACTGGCAAACCCTGTTGCAGCTATATCTATGCTTTTCTATTTTAGGCTTAAATACAGAGCTTTGTTTGAAAAGAATTTATGAAAAAGAACAAAGATGCCTTTTGGTTAGTACAGGCTTGATGCTGTTTCAAGTAAGAAACTTGATCCGTGTCTATCAGACTCTGATTTTATTTTTTTTTTCTGCTATTCTCTTTGTTTTCCAGGTTCTAGCTGATGCCCAGGCTTCCTTGTAATGATGCCGTCACGTACAAACCTGACTGCTGGGCTTCCCAGTAGCAAAGTCAAATATTCCAAGCTTTCCAGCACTGATGATGGATATATTGACCTGCAGGTAAAAACTGGGGAAGAAAACATCTTGCTGCTGCTGCTCTGACTGTAAACTACTAGGAAAGGCTACTATAGCTTTGCATGTGCACAGGGGGCTGCTTCTTTGTTTATGTCTAGTAGAGCAGCCTTGGCTCAGAAAGGTGCAAAGCTAGCTGTTAGCTGTCAGCCACCGCTTCAGCCCTTCTCCTCCAGAAAGCCCATAGAGCTTAACTGGAAAGATTGCTTAATAGGGTCAGATGCTTCTCTTTGGAGGGAGGTGAAAATTGGAGCAGATCTGGAAGCAATGGGTGTAAATGCTGGCTCAGCAGGGTCTCCATGGGCAGGATTCCTCACAGAAGGGCCGTTACAGAGCCCTGCAGCAGAGCTGCTGCAACAGTTTGTCCCATGTCATCTCTGCTAGCTGTGGGATTCACATCTCTGCCGTGGTGGGAGGGGAACTGTGCCGAGTTAACCTTTTTAATATTTGTTCTTTTTCCATCCAGTTCAAGAAGAGCCCACCAAAAATCCCCTACAAGGCAATTGCACTGGCTATTGTGCTCTTCATGATCGGGACCTTCCTCATTATCATAGGAGCCCTCCTCTTGGCAGGATACATTAGCAAAGGCGTAAGTGGTTTGATTACATTTCTGTTGCGAGTTTTGAATTGCTTGCCCATTCCCCAAAGCCTGGCATGAACCATCATGTTCAGTGTAGAAATTCAGAGCAAAAGGCCTGCAAGCAAGAAAATAATCCCCTCTGCTGCCTCGCTGGTGTTTAATGACAGCCCTATTTCTCTGGCAGTAGGGCCCTGTGATGTCTTCAGTTAGCAAGTCTGGAGCAGGTTAGTAGCTGGATGGGAGATCTGCCAGGGAGGGCTGAGTTTCTCTGTCCTTCCTGGGGTACAGTTTCATTTTAATGCTACATCCCTGCAGAGGTCAGCTTGCTGTCCTGGAAAAACTTCATGCTGGGATCATCACTCTTGTAGCAAAGATCGTCTCGTAACTTCTGTAGGAGATAC
Organism: Pandion haliaetus; assembly: GCA_013401275.1. Lineage (NCBI taxonomy): Eukaryota > Metazoa > Chordata > Aves > Accipitriformes > Pandionidae > Pandion > Pandion haliaetus. Next base: position 91,840 of record VYZV01040613.1, read on the forward strand.
CAGGCTGCTATGTAGGACACAGCACCACTTTTCTCATCTCTCTGTGGTTATGATCCATTGAAAGGGGATCTGTTGTTTGTGGCTGACTTGGTGCTCCTCTGTGGCACACTTCTTTAACCTTGTGCCATATGGAATTGCTGTACGGTTGGCAGCTGCTGCTTATCATTGTGGAAACAGCAGCATTTTGGCAGTATCGGAAGCAGTCCAGGCACAGATAGGAGAGCTTGCTCTCAGCCGGGCATGCAGCACCCAGCCTGTGGCTGGCAGTTTTGTTACGTGGTTAGCGTTAGGAGGAGCCACCCCTCCTACCCGAAGGAGAAGTTTAGTTGAGGGTTTCCTGTAGCAAGGAGGAGATGCCAGGGAGAGGACTCGGAGCTCAGCCTGACGAAAAGTGAGATATTTCAGATTTAAGATGAATTTTTACTTTGTCAGCTAGCCAGGCCTTAGGGATGAATAGTTGAGGCAGGACTTAAGAAAAAGGGAAGACCTGTCCATATAAATCTCTCCTTACTGCACTTGCCTGTCTCTTCTCTGCAGGGAACGGACCGTGCCATCCCTGTGCTCATCATTGGGATCCTTGTGTTTCTCCCAGGCTTCTACCACCTGCGCATTGCATACTACGCTTCCAAAGGCTACCGGGGCTATTCCTATGACGATATCCCGGATTTTGATGACTGAACAATGTATTTAATTGCATTATAATTAGGTTGGTGGTAAGAGCTGTTAGTTATCCTGGATATCAGAGGGGGCCTTGTAAGATTGTAGATGAAGTATTATCAGTCACAAGATGCCAGTTCCTGGTTTTGAGGTGTTGCAGGTTTTTCAGTTGGGGGGGCGGGTGGGGACCTGGACATGGAATTGACCAAAAGGATTGCAACATTAGGTGGAAAGAACACGTGATTTATTGTATTTTTCCTCTTTTGGTTACATAATGCTGGTTGCTTGTAAGAAGTTCTTCTTGGGCAAGCCAATTCTAGCAATTATCCAGAAATAGATGAGCCAGTTTCAGCAGCAAAGATACTTGTTTTATCTAACTGTTTATTTTAGTTTTCAGTGAGATTGTGGTATCACTAGGTTTATCTTTGCAGATAAACCACCATAGTTAAACTCTCCTTTTGCTCTCTGTCAGAAATGCTTCCAATCTACTTGTCCCGTGCTTGTCTGGAATAACAAGTCAGATGCGTACAAGAGGGGGAAAACTGCACTTGCATGAAATAATTTACACACAGTGCACTTGCTACACAACTCCTCTTGTCAGAATGACCAAGCTTTTTTCCTCAGCAAACACATACTTCAGAAGCAAGCTTTTTCCCATACCGCTGTCACTTTTGGCAAAATCCACTTACCCTTTAAAAGGACTGTTGTTGGATTTTGCTTATTGTTTTAAACAAACCAAATGGATACAGAGAGAAGAATTGGAATTTGGACCAGGACTCAAGTGTCTAGATACCAAAAATCTTGGTTTTGACTAATGTGGATATTGGAGACACTTGAATTCCATCTGTGTATGTATATTTGGTATCATTTTGTCCTCATCTAGATAATATGCTGTGCATAACTCCCTAAACCAGTAAAAAGGAAATCTCTGTATAGTTTGTACTTAAGTCCCATTTGTATTGTTTTGCTAGCTTCAGTGATGGGTTATTCAGGGAAAACAGACTGGTAGCTCTAATTCATGTACAATAAAAACAGTCTGTCTCCTGAAGTGGGAATGAACTCAGTGTCCTGGAGAACAAGTATGTTGACAAGTAGTGATGCAAGTAGATGTATTTAATATGAATAAAGTTCACTGTATTCCATGTACAAACCATAACCTTGTCTTTTTCACATTCACAGATCTCTGTGCACTAAAAACTGTTCTGGGCAACCAGATTAAGGCTTTAGCTGAATCTGCTGTTGCCTGCTGCTTCCAATTGCTAATGTAGTCACTCCAATCAGCATTAGGCTTTGCTGAGCCAGCAGCTTTGGAACAGCTCCATCTGCTCTCCAGGACCCTTGGCTGGCTTTGGGGCAGAGCTGGGGAGCTGGGATTACCCTCCCTAGTGCAGCAATCCAGAGTTCCCTGGGTGCGGCAGGAAAACGTGCTTCTCCAGAAGGTCAGGATTTGCTTTTTGAACCTCATGTGCAGCCCTTATTAAATGTGCAAAGACCCCAGACTTCCAATTGCTTTGTTTCAGGGTCCAAAGATCCAGTTCCTTTTGTTGTGCAATGTAACAGGAGCAGTGTCTGAATATGGCTTGTGGGCTGGTACTGATAACTCCAGAATTGTCAGGTGTACCTCGTGGACTGAAAATTTTTGAAAGGAAGAGGGGCAGGTACCACTGTTAGTGCAGAGCAGGTCCATGGAGATGTTGGGATGAGAACAGTGCTGGATGAATGCCTTGCTCTGGAAGTACTCTTAAAATTATCTTTTTTCCTCCTCCAATATTCTAGATTAAACCCAAAGCCTGAGCCAAGATCTCTTTTAACCTACATCTCTTCCCTTGTTTGACTTAATTGGCTTGTGTGTGTGCCCCACTGTTGCACTCTGAGGAACAACTGATTGAATTCAGGATCTCCCTTTCTGTCTCTGAAGGCAACTATGCATGTTCTCTCCTGCTCCGCTGCATCACGCCAGCCCTCACTCATCTCATGTTCCTGACGCTGCCAGCCCCTGGGCTGATGGCAGCCCTGCTTCCCAGATGTTGTCATGTACTGCTTAGCAGCAGCTGAAATGTGTCAATTAAAGCTGGTTCTGGCCAGGAGAGTGGCTGCTGATGCAAAAACATGAATCAGCCTCTTATCAGGGGATAAGAATGCAGTTTTGTTTGGTTTTTGGGAAAGGGGAGAGGAAGTGGAAGGGAAGTTTAGATGGAAAAAGAAAAGGGGGAGGGGGAAGATGCTTTCAAGTGGGGCTGATAAGATGCAGAAAGTCGGGAAGCCTGGTTTGACTAAGAAGGTCAAGTAAATGTAGGGGACAGGAGAAGAACATGCTGACATTTCTGGGAGAAAGGCAATTAATTCATTTTTTGACAGAAGCAAAGTCCTCGGGCAGCACAGTGTATAAATAAGAACAGTCCCTGCCCTCATGCTTGCAGGGCTGTCTGTGAGGGATGGCTACAGGGAAATTTTCCTCTCTACAGGGATTGTTTTATATCTAACCTGGAAAAAAGGAGACACTTCTGGGAAAGAAAAAAAGGTATGTTGACTGCTGGAAAAATGCAGATCCAGATGACTTCATTCTTTGAGTTGACATACTGCATTCTAAGCATGGTTTTCCTCCAGAGTGTAAGTCTCTAGATGTTCAAATGTCTATTAATTGTCTAGCTGTAGGTAGCTAATAGTCAGGGTTCAATTTTCTCTTGCAAAACAGCATGCATTTACATTTATTGCAAGAGATTGGAAAATTTTACTGCAAACATCTTGTTTCTCTGAGCCTGGTCCATAGCAGCGGTGCTCCTCTGGTATAGATTTGAGTGTAATTGGTGCGGTCAGCTCTTGTACTTGGTAAAGCATTACATAAGGATGAAGCTTTCCTCCCAAGTGGGACTGCTGTTTCGGTGCTTCTGTGCTGATACATTACAACAGGATCTTTTTAATTTTTCTCCCACTCACTCCTGCCACACTGTGGACCTGCATGCATGATTTGCATGGCTGGCTCGGCTCCTTTGCTGCCTTGCCCGAACTCCCTGGCTGTGTAGCTGTATCCTTCCCTTGACCCCGGGTGCCAGATGCTGCTGCCAAACCCCACAGTTAATGGCTCTGCTCCTCAGTTCCCCTTCTGTAAAATCATGGGTGGTGTGGGTTTGGGGAGAACTGACTGACTACGGCGGTGAGAGTAATAGGAAAATGCCTGTGAAGAAGTTTCTGGTTCTAGAGCAGGGCTTGAATGACAAATAAGGCACTGACTGAACACTGATGAATGAGGATAATACTGAATAGCTATTTCCTTTTATTGAGCATCATCCATTCTGGGCACTTGGCAAGGCAGCTGACTCAGGGGAAAAAAAAAGTCAGCATTTGTATAGCTTGATGTGGAATTATTATGCACAGAAGCTCTGGAGAAAGAACAGGCACCTGGATTTTAGGCTTTTCTCTAGTTTATGAGTGCTTGAATTCATGTATCATCAGTAATGTTCTTCTATTGCTGTTGTGTGGTATATTTATATACTTACATACTTAATTTAATACCATAAAGTTACTGGAAAGACGTTCAGAAGTGTGATTCTAGAGTCCTCTGGTCTGAGCTACTAGCAGTCCCAGAGAAATTCCCCCCGATGTATTATTTATAAAAGCAAAGGCTCATTTTAAGTAAATATCTTGATTTTACTTTTTTTTTTTACTGTCTAGAGTGAACAAAGCTAATGAAAGTTCCCAAGCATCATCACATCAGAGGAAACTTCTCTCATGTAGACTAGCTGTGTGAAACATCTAGGTGAATAAACTGGGGGGAATAAACAAGGTAGTGGTGGAGGCAGTCTTGGGTAGCTGCAGGCATTAACTACAAGTCCCAGAAACTGATGCTAGATCCACAATGGCTCTTTCTCTGCTCCTCATTTGCAATGCCTCATTGGTAATAGCACATTGTGCTCCACAAGGCAGAATGGGGCCTGTTCCTCTCCAGGAGGCTCCTTACCACTGGTGGTGGTGCAAATGCCACCAGCTGAGACAGATGGCCACCAGTGGCTCCTGGCTCAAAGATGGCATGTGTAACTAATTTTCTAACACTTCCCACAGCCAGATTCCCTTTAGAAGGGAAGTCAGGCAGCAGACTTGTAGCACGTGGTGACATTCAAGTGTAGAGCTAAGGAGTCAACCTGCTGCCTGTGCACTGGCTGAGGGACCTCAGTGGGCTTCCAGGAGAGGCTTCACACTGAGACATGGCTAAAAGCAATGCGGTGGTCTCTGCCAGCTCAGGCACTGGGTAAGGCTGGGGACAGCGAGGGTTTGTCGCAAGCATTGCATCCAATGCTGCATCTCCAAGGTCATGGCTAATGCCCCTGTTGGGATATTGTATAGAAGGATGTGGGCCTGAAAGGGCTCTCTGTCATATGGCAAAAATAGGAGGGATGGAGATGAACTCAGCAGTGGAAAGGAGCAATAGGAAAAGCCAGAATTATCCAAGTGTTGTGCAAATGGTTCTCAAACCCTTGAAAGAAAAGGCAGAAATTGTGCGTCTGTAGGTTGCTTGAAGTGATGGAGTGGTGAGTTGTTTTACCAGCCTAAAGACTGTGTGAGCTTTGAGTCCAAGTGAAGCCACAGCCCTGCAGGGCTTATCACCCTATCCTGGTCTCTCAATTCTTCTCTGTTTAAGGCTTGTGCAGCCAGCACTGGTGTGATTCTTACAGGCTCATGATTTTGCATCTGTCCATACAGAGACATCATTGTAAAGAGACATCATTCCCTCTACAGGGAAGCTGCTGCAGGCACTTCAGTCTGATCCTGGGAAAGGGGATGCAAGTACTCCAGGCAGCAACTATATTTGTGCTATATATGTTTTTTGGCATCACTGTTGATCCTTCTCTCTGAGATGCTCCATGTGCTTGTGCTAATGGAGGTTCATGGGATGGGGAGAAGAGCAAGGCCCATCACTGGTGCCATGGTGATGTAGCAAGAGGAAACTTGATTTTCTAACTCCTTGTTCATCTTTTCTCAGCAGTGATTTGTATTTCCTCTTACTCTTTTGATAACCTCATCCTTGAGGCCTGGCTGGATGTCGTACTGTTTGACTGGAGAGCGTGGTGGTTTTAAGGAGGCTGGGCTGACCAGCAGGTTACTGATCTTAGTCCTGAAAATATTTTAGTGGAAGTTGTGTGAAACATCTGCAGAGATGAGGGAAAGAGAATGTAATGACTCACTTGAAGCATGCTGGCTACCACCCCTGTGCTATAAATATAGCCATAAAACATGCTTTGTTTGAACAAACAGCACAATCTGCAACAGCATCTCTAGTGCTTTTCTGGTACCTATTGTTCAGGAACACTTAGACCAGCCTCTGTGGTTGTGGTTAGCTTTCTTTCTGTCAACTGCAATTAGCCAAATTCGGCAACATTTGCCACTGAGGGGCTCAGTGCTATACTGCTACTCTTAACAGCAATATGGATTTTGCTTAGCATAAAAGATGACGTAAAAACCCTGCAGGGCAGGCAGAAATGACTCTGCACGACAGTTCTGTCTCTTCTAATCAGATTTGTGCTATGCTTCACTTATGCTGTGGTCTAAACAAGTTTTTCCACGCTCTCTCCATACTCCTCCCCCTCATGCCCAGTCCTTAAAAGTCCCAAGCATCAGCCTATTCATATAACTGCCCTTCACATCCTCTGCCTCTCCCTAAGCTTTCTCCTGGCCCTTCCATTGGGGTGTCTGTCCTGCTTTTCCCAGCAAGACTTCTACCTGCCCAGCACCTCTGGGACTCCTCAACTGATCCTGCCTTTCCAGTTGGCGCTCTCCTCGTTGCTGAAGTCTGGAGCTGCACCTCATCAGTTTAGTGGGTAAGTGCAAATTGCCTGGCCCTTGGATTTCTCTGGCCTCCCAAGCGCTAGCAGAGGCCTTTGGTTTGCATCTTCCAGCTCAGGGAAGTCAGCAATCCTGCCTTCACTTTCTCCATCTCTACCTGCTGAAAAGAAATGTTCTTTGCCTTTTTCCTAGAGCTCTGTGTTCAGCCCAGCTATGCTTTCATGCTGCAAGGCAGCTGGCATGCTGTGTTCTGTGCTCCCTGTGTGAAATGTGGATGTGCATGTTCACAGGGTTTCCTTTCTCCTTCCTTGATACACAAGCAGCTTGAGGTTTTTAGGAATGCTGGATTTAACTAAAAATAGTCCAGACAGTTCAGTGGGCCATGACAGATTCCTCCCTCCCAAAAGAACTGGCTTTGTTCTGAGATGGAGCCAAGGGTCAAGGAAAAAAAAATATGCTGGGGGGAAAAAGCTTAATTGTGGATTAGAAATTATTGTTTCCAGATGATTTCATTGACTGTTTTGCTTCTCCAGGCTCAGGCAGACTTTGGTTTGTGCTGGCTAGGTACTTGTTACCTTGAGGCCTTTCCTTCTGTGCTTTCACGTCTGTCTAGGGAGGTGTTAAGAAACTTCTTTTAATTAGATGTAAGGCAATTATTAGGAGGTCTTTTTCATGGCCTGCATGGACAGAGCTTACTAATGATAAGAATCAGGAAGCAAACATTTCCTTCCTCTACGCTGTACTTCCGTTGGACACTAAGCCATGATGCTGTCCTCCATTTCTGGAGCAGCAAAAAGGCTGCTCTTGGAGCTTGCCTCTCTGACAGTAAGAGACCTATGAGATTCATGTAGAGCTTTCCTACTTCAGCTGCAATTACAGTAAGGAACAAAATTGCAATGAATCTTTGAGAGGATTCTTTCTGCTCCTGTGAAATAGCAGTTTTGGCACTGAAAGTCTTAAGTTCTGTGGAGGAAGCACCATTTCAGCCTGGGGTGTTAAAACAGAGAAAAAAATCCACTAGTCACCACTAATTAGTTTTATTTTGAAATATTTACTTGGACTGAGGTAGTTGCTGCTCTTAAGTCTTTAAAGGATTAGCTGCCTGTTAGTCTTTTGTGCCTGCAACCATTTATTTAAGCTGTTGCTGTAAATCATGCTGTTAACCTGTCATGCAAGGTTTTAACCTTTATTTCCTTGTCAGTGGGAAATGCGTGGTACATATGGTCTTGCTGATGTGGTAGTGGGAAGTTAATACATCTGGAGTCAGGTATTCTGGGTTCTTTCCCCAGCCTCTTGAAGGAGGGGAAAGACAGCAAATTAATATAGTAATAATTGTCTACTTTAGGATATTGCAAAGCCTGTTGAGGAGCTGTAAAAAGTGTAGGGAACATGAGTGTTTGCAAATGCATCTTACCCCCTGCCTCTGTGCTTTTCCATGTGTTGTTACCAGGGCAAATAATTCCCTCCCGCTGAACTGTCAGATAGGATGCAGCATTTCCATTGCGCTCCATCCTGATATTTGCTTGCATTTGTCAGACCGTGTTGCATCATGTTTAACGCAAGTGGTTAAGCCAATCGACCAAAACCCAGCTGCCAGGGGAGGGTTTGCTCATGCAAGAGCATTAGTATCTGAGCTAAAAGCCGTGTTTAGCAAAGGAAATGTCAGACAGATCTAGAAAGCATCCTTGAAGAAAGCTGAGAACTCACCTCAGCAAGGATTACTTCTTGCTCTTGCCCATGTGATGTATTTAGTGCAAAAGGGAAAGATCTCGGGTCCTTAAAACTACAAATACTAATTATTGTCACCATATAATTTTCTAGCAGTTGTTTTCATTAATATGTCATGAGAAAAAGTCTACCAGCTCCTATAAGACTCATTTTTCTTGTCTCTCAACACTAACAGTTCATGTCACAGCATGACTTCTTCACTGCTATTTTGGGTGGTTCTTTTCCAGACAAATGTCTTGTTTTCTCTGTATTTGATACTGCAGGTCAAGTGAATCCTCTCTGCCTTTTATTGCATGAGAACAGAGGCAGGACTGTAACATGGCCAGTTCAAATGTATACCTAAAAATAGGCCAGTGGGTGGTCTCTAACTTCACATACAAAAAACAGATTTGTAAAGATTTCTCTTTGTTGGGTGACCACATTTCAAATTGCTAAGATGACACTTCAAAGTTCAACTTACAAACAGCTTGTGTTTTAATCCTCCCCATGAAACAAAGGAGACTATCTTTGACTTGCATCTGCAGTCGGCTGAGACACTGAATGCACGAAGCTGGCAGCCTGTTGCACTCCTGGGAGTTTATCATCCCTTTAGCAGGGTCAGTGCACCAGGATGCTGTCCTGGTCTGCTGCTTCCCACCCTGTCAATGGGGCATGGGCCCAGGTCTCGGGAAGGAGTTAAGGGCAGGCTCACATCCCTTCTTCCACCTCTGCTGTAGGTAGGGAAAATAATTTAATGGTGGCAAGATGAGCCAGAGCCTGCAAGAACACTTCAGTGACACTGTATCGGAGTGTTTGGCACTAATTATGAGTAGTGGAAAAGTGTCACTTTAGGCAGGGAAGGAGTTAACAAAGTAAAGGGCAATTTGTGGGGGAGAAGTTGGAGTTCATTGTTCCAGACCCTGCTGTGTATTTCCTTTTTATCCTTTTATCTCAGTCTTGGCTCTCATCATAAAAAGGGTTGCTAGTCCTTCCTCTTCCTATTTTTATTTAGATGGTGAGCCTGTCGAGGCGTGGACTGTACCTTAACCTGTGTGCAGAGGCACAGTGGGAAAGCTCTGTGGCTAGAGAACTATAAATAGTGAGCCTGTCCAGCCCTGTGGCATCCATGCTTGCTATAATTGCCTAGTTTGCACTCCTGTGACAAGTGTTAGTTCAGCTGTCAGGGAAAGAAGGAACTGAGAAGTATTGCCACAGACAGTTTCCAGCTCTTGAGTTGCCTGTTGAGCTTCAGTTTGGGCCCAGTTCTCCCTCCTGCCTCCGAGAGTTCTTTTTTTTTTCTAGCTGTGTGTGAATGATGATTCCCGGCATCTACCCAGTGTGATTTGGACAGTTCAATTTCAGAAGCGGCTTTGTAGAGGGCTGCTTGTGGTGCTGCCTGTTTGGATCTTTAACTCATGCTTCAGCACCATGGTCATTTATTTTGTGTTTTGCCACTTTCTAGAGGAGGTTGATTCTGCAGCAATCACTTTGCTGTCATTCCTGGCATCACTGTGTGGTTTTGTTACTATATGCTCACATGAGGAATTAAATGAGTCATGAGGAGATAGCAAATAAAAGTAATGACAACATCCAAGACCATCCTTCCTGTCTGGACAGATTGTGGATGTTCTTTCAGAATGGCTTGCAAGTGGGTTCAAGTGATGGAAGGTTAAAACAGGGATTTTCTCTGCTATCACTTCTCTGCTGAGACAAGTAAGCAGCCGCAAGGGTGCTGCTTGCCTGTTCCTTGTGAAGGAAAGGATTTTCATTTGAACCTGCAGTGGAGGTGGCTTAAGAAAACCTGTCTTATTCTGTGCTACAAAATTCTTCTAATGGACTTAAAAATGATTTTGTGCACCATGTCCACACCCTTTTGGAAGTAGATTAAGCGGAAGTAAGTTGCTCTGGTCCTGCCTATACACATCTGTTAACAGAAGCTGCCATTTATTGCTGCAGCTTTGAACAGCAGCTGCTCATGAACTTGAGGCAAGGTGGCAAAACCCACCTTGTCTCAGGCTTGGAGACCATCTCTCCAAATGACATAGGCTTCATCTGATGGGTAGCTGCAAGTAAAAAGCCAGTGTGAATGTGCACTGGCAAAGCAAAAATGTCAGGAGCTGTCAGCCATGGGCTCTTGCAATGCTTTTGCTGCTGCCACAGCATCGCGGAGTCAGGAGATGTGGCTCCAGCAATCTCAGCAGTATTGGCAACTAGAACCTGGCAGAAGAAGAGAACAGGGAGGATAAATGCATGCCTTTTTCCTGGCCTCCTTCTGCTCCCACCCTTCCCAAGATGTAAGGACTCTCCCTTGGCTAATTTCAGGGGCTATGCTCTTGAAAAGAGGGCTGGGAATGGACTCTGTAAGGTGACTAAGCTCATCTCCTCCTTCCTCTGCCAAATACAGGCCTTCCTCCTGACTCAGCAAGTTAAATGTCATCTATTTGGTACAGCGCCTGAGGTACCAGACATAACAGCATCAAGAAAATTAGCTTCCCATCCAAAGCATGAGCTGTCTGGTTGAGTTAGTGTTACTGTAAGTGTTCATTACTCTTCCTTCCTTATATTCACTGATGATGTTTGGATGAATATAGCGAGAAGCACAGCAACCTGTTCTGGGTTGTTTGTATTGTGCTGGCTGCCAGAATCTGGTCTCCATTTACAAAATATTTGCATGTACAAAGGTGAAGGAAGGTTTCCTCACTCTAAAAGGTACCAGAGGTAAAACCATCTTGATACATACAGCAGGGATCCAACAATTCTGCAACTATGCAGATTTTTTTCTCCTGCTCCCTTACTGATTTATTACATGAATTCAGGCAACTGTAACTTTGCAACCCCTGCTATTTATTTTTCTATATAGCAAGCACAGCAGTACATCTGCCTCTTGGATTGCTGTCTGAAGCCTCAGTAATTTGAGTACTTGGACCAAAGTAGTCTGAGATTCTTGGACCAACAGCCCTATTTGCTATTAAGAGCACTTTGCATTAATTAAACTTCATAAAATTCTTCCTGGGTCTTCCTACCTCCATTTTGCAGGACTAAGGATTTAGCTCAGATGACAGACCAGGAACTAAGTTGTTCAGTTTTAGAAATAGTTCTTAGAAAGAAATAACTTTTAAAACTCTATTTGCATATAACATTGGGGGGGGGGCATGGCAATCAACTCATGACTGTCCCTAAGATAAACTATAAATTTATGTAGGTCAAGGAACCTGAGGTGGTGTTTTCCACTAGGTGGTGGTAGACAGCATTTTTTAAAAAGGGTTATTCACTCTTGCTCTCTTTACCGTATAGAATAGAAACCCACGGTCTGCGCAGTTCAGTATTCTCTGCCCCTTACAGTTACTACTTCATATTCCAGAGGAAGAAGCAGAAACATCACTCCTGGTGAGCTGTTAACTTTTTTTGCCTTTTCTGGGGGAGTTTTCTTTCACCTCCTAGGCAGCTGTTGAAACACCAGAGGTTTCATTTTTATTTTGTGTAATCTAGTAAAAGACTCCTGTTACCAATATACATGTGTGCTGGGTTGTTCTTAACTCCTGGACTCCATCTGTGGGTTTCACATCAAATATTGTCAATATGATGTGAGGCAGACTGGGTTTTTATTTCCTCATTTTATGTTGTAAAAAAACCAAAACAAAACATGTAAGAAAACAAGATAGGGAATTGGAAATGAGCTATGGATCCTAAGCTCAAAACAATCATCCCTGGATATAACTGGATGTGAATTTTTGATCTGGTCTTTTGGAGATCCTGTACTCAGATCAATGATTCATGTCCCAGTTGAGGCAACACTTTGGTTTAAAATGGAAATTTTGAGTAAACAGAAGAGGTGCAAGCCAAAAACATTTCAGCGTTTAAATTTATGCCAGTAATGTACATGCTGCATCTCAAGAAAACCCTGACCTTCTGTAGTCCTGTCCTTACCATTTTATTTGTACAGAGCCATGAAGAAACAAACAAAATAAAGCTGGTGTGCTTGGGGAACATACTCGTTAAAGGTTGCCTCAGATTATTGCAATAGTATTGCTTTCTCTGGCTGCAGAGAAGGACACACAGCCCAGGCTAAAGGCTCAACTGTCCCACAACAGCATCTCTTTATGGAGACTTTTAGCTCCACATGGGCACAACCTCACTGCAACATCAAGTCCCTACTTGCACGCTGTTGTGGAGATGTTGTGGTGATTCAGGCTGGCAAATATCACAAAGCACTATTTGCTTATGCACTCTGTAGTTGTTACTACTGTGATTACATTAATGCTATAATATTTATCCTGCATTATGAAAGCAAGCATAATGACTGATGAGTACAAAGAACAGAGGGAGGAACCGGGACTCCAGGACTGTAGTCTTAGCAAAAGAAAGTCAGCGTTACAGGAATTTAGGCTGGTTAAGGCAATTACAGGAGGAATTCAGTCTATATTTTTGATGGACAGGTACTTTACACTGGTTGAATGGGGAAGACTGCTATAAGCCTTCTATTGTGACTAATTGCCTAGATGCGGCAACACCTTACCTGTTCAGGTAAATCCCTGAGTGAGCTTTGGGGAGCTCAGAGGTAAATCCCTGAGTGAGCTTTGGGGAGCTCAGATAATCTCCTAGATGAGATGTAGCATAGAAAAGAAAATAACAAAAGGAACGTGTCTCTCTTAGAACCTCAAAGGTCTCCACACTAAATGATTAGTGACTGCTAATTTCTCTTCATAGCATTGCTGTGAAGGACAGCACATGTACATCCTGTGTCTCTGATTCTTCCAACTTCTTTTATGGTCCAGTGAATCATTCAGGCAGAAAGTGATTGAACTTTCTATTTTAGTACATAGTATGATAGTTCTATTGAACTATTTTATAGATACCACATGGTTCTTCACTACATTTTAGTAACAGAAATGACATATGCCAAAATGCCAGTAAAATTATTTTTACTTCTATAGCAGGACAGTGTGACAGCATAAAATGGGCTCCAGCTCCCTGAGTGAGTGAAATGCTGGGGTATTTTCTGAAACTTCACAGCACAGAAGGCCACCTAGAAGGTAATTTATCTATTTAAGAGGAACAAAGGCCTGAAAAACACTTTGCTGGGTTTGAGCCCATGGTTCCAGGGGGTCTAGCTATGTCAAATTCAATTCTTGGAGCGCTGAATCCACCTTTATCATCTTTCCCCTGCTTGTCCTTGGGATTATCACGATCCCAAGGTCTCTTTATCTGTTAAATTTCAATCTGACTGATGCACGTGTCTGAGCTTCCCACTTGCAGATCTCTTGCCATATTACCTGTATTTCACTCTGCCATCTCTGCTGGGGGAGGGCAGGTTAGAAAATTATACCACTTAAAAAAATAATAATATAGAGCTGTGTCTCTGCCAATGATTCCTGAACACAGGAAGTCCTTGTAGGAAGACTGCATCACTGAATACATATGATCCGTCTTCCTGTACAAACTCCTGTCAAAAGCAAAACTGCTGCAGTCTCAATCAATCTTGCATTACTAAAATGTCCCTTGCATCACAGCTCCATGCTCCTCTACCCTAACAAACAAAGGCTATTAACATTTAAAAGCTGCACTAGCTCTATATGTTTGGGATAAGGCCAGGTATTGAATAATGCTAAGGGATCAATATTCGTAATCTAGAGCAGCAGAATAGGTGTGTTGTGACTTACCCATGTCCTATATAGTTCTCCATATGATTCATTTGAAAGCCTTTTAGAAGCTTAATGAGGAGAGTATTGCAGTGAATGTGGAAAAAATTATGCATGAGGATAAGAAGCACAAATGCTCCAGAGGCCTCATAGGGTCTATGGTCTTAAAATAAGCTCCTGGGTTTTAATGGGATCTGATGAAACCCTCTTTATTAGGGGCAGCGGGATGGAAGGGCTTGGACAGCTGGTGAACAAGTACTGGGTAAACATTCCCAGTAGCCAAACTCTGCGCAAACAGCAACTATTAAGGCAAAGACCTGAAAGATCAACAAAGAATTGCAGGTCTGGGTAAAATGATGCAATGGATTACAATTAGTGTCACTGGTCTGGGGAGCACAGGCTTTCCTATCGACTTACAGCTATGAGGCACCTTAATCAAATAACAAAGGGGGCTGGTGAGGGAGAAGGCTCAGAATCAGTCAATATTATCTCAAGGACACCTACTGTAAATTAGCAAGCTGATGTTTGTAGCACAGTTTTGCTGTGGGGAGAAAAGGTAGAAATTACTGGAGGTTGCTCTGGGGGCTCAGCCCCGGCTTCCCAGAAAAGCGTTGAGCAGCAAAAGGTTTCGTGAGCTGGCTGGCTCTGGGCATGTCCAAGAACTGCGTGTACTGGAAATGGCAGAAGCCAAATTAAAGCAAGTTAAGGTTGTCAAAACCCATTAGGAATTCTAGGTTTTGCTGAGGAGAGGTGGTGCCCATCTTTGGTACGGGGTATCGAAGCAGCAGATGTCTGTGCTGTGTTTGAGAACACCCAACTCCATGTGCTGGTGGGGGATCATGTCAGATTTGCTCTGTCCCGCCAGCTGGAAAGCTGTGAGAATCTCAGAAAAGTGAGATTTTCAGAAAGAGGGATGTGCATGTGGCAGAGGTGTCATCTTTTGCGGGGCTCAACTTCCTCAGCCTTCCTCTTTTTTTGCCCCCTAGGCTCACTCTCCTATTATAAAAACTGGATTTCTCCTAAAAAAAAATAAAAAAAAAAAATACCCAAACCAAACCTCAGAAACGGCCAGGACTGAGGGCAGCCTGTGGTGACNTCCCGGGGGGGGGGGGGGCCCCCCCCCCAGCCGAAGCGCCCCGGGGGGCCGAGCCCCGCTGAGGGGGATCGAGCCCCGCCGCGGTGCTGGGAGCCCTCCCCATCCCCTGGGCCAGGCCGACGCTTGGGCCACCCACCGCCCCGGGGTCGCCATGGCGGCCGGGCCCTGAGGGGCGAAGAGCTGCCGGCAGACGCCATTTTGTCGGGGGCGGAGCGGGGCCCGGCCCGCCCCGTGCTCTGCCTGCTGGGGCGGCCCCGGCCCCGCCGCACTTGGCGCTGCCGACCGAGAGGAGCGGAGCCGAGCCGAGCCGAGCCGCAGCCCCCAGCGCCATTGCCGCCCTCAGCCCGCTATGGCAGGTGAGCCCGTCCTCCTCCTCCCGAGGGCAAGGCGCGGCCTCTCGCCCGCCTTGCGGGAGAAGCCTCGCCGGCGCCTCCCCCGCCGCGCTCTCCCCTCAGCCCGCCGCGGTCATTGCTCTCGCCTCCCGCCCGCTGTCACCTCCATCCCGGCCCCCCGCCGCCGTCTGAGAGCCGCCCTCCATCCCCAGACAGCCGGGGCTCGCCCCTTCCTCCTCCCGGAGAGGTGGGTCGGGGCTCCCCGGCAGCCTCCACCATGTTGCCCGGCCGCGGT
Organism: Pandion haliaetus; assembly: GCA_013401275.1. Lineage (NCBI taxonomy): Eukaryota > Metazoa > Chordata > Aves > Accipitriformes > Pandionidae > Pandion > Pandion haliaetus. The sequence goes on from VYZV01040613.1 coordinate 107,344, forward strand.
TCACCTTGGCCGCGCGGCTCCTGCTCGTCCTGCGCCGTCCGTACCTCTCCCCCTCTCCCTTTTATTTTATATATTAAACCCTTCCACGTTCTCTGTGCCGGCGGTTTTTTGGCTCGGCATCGCCTCCAGCCCGTGCTGGGCGGAGGGGAAGGGGCACCTACCTGGGGCATGGCCTGCGCGGCCGCGGGAGAGAGGGATGCCTGAGGTGGGCACCTGCGGCGGGATCACCTGCCCTGCGAGGCAGAGACAGGGCTGGGGATTTATCCGTGGGTGTGGGGGGTGTTTATTGTCTCTGTTCCATTGAGATCGCCTGTTTTTTAATTATTATTTTTTTTTCTTTAATCTGAAACAAAATGGGTGGCAGAGTCGTAAGCTTGCAGATGGGATGGAGAAATGCAGGTTAATTCTGCCCTGGTCCTGAAGGGGTGGCCTCGCTTTCTTGTCTGATCCCGTTCTCGTGATACGCTTTGAGGTTGGGGTGGGTTTTTTCTTTTCCTTTTTATTTATTTGCTTGCTTTTTTGGTTGGATTTTTTTTTTTCCCCCAGTGCCGATCGAGGCAGTAAATATTTCTGTTTTCTGCTTTTGACTTGCGAGCCCCGTTCGGTATAGTGCCTGGTTTTCTTTTGTTTTAAGGTACATTTTGGGTAGAAATAAGTGATGTAGGTAGCGCAGAAAAATACCTGAAGAAAGCTTGTTGAAAGCCTTCGATTAGGTTTCGTTATAACGACTAACTACCTATACTGTGCATTTCTGTTTTTAGTGGGTTTTGCCTTTTTTCATAAAAGATGGGGATGCAGGCAGAGGCTTGTACAGTTTCATTCCTCTCCTTTCATTTTGGAGCCGTCATTGTCATTTTGTAGACTGGGAAGACAAACACTTAATGTAGTTTGGGGTCTCATGCAGCATGTCCCTTAACCTGGCCAGGTAAGTGCAGGCAGGGGTTGATGCCGAAAGGCAGAGCCAGTAGAAGATTCTGGCAGGAAAGGGAAATCCCCAGATATATTTAAGACAAGGTAAAGACCTCACATGTTAATTTTTCCATCTTATCATTTGCTCTATGCAGCTGACTGTCTTAGTGTGAGTTCAGTGCCAGGTAAATGCTGGGCTCCCTGTTGCTGTTGAACTTGACCAGCTGAAATAAAAATACCAAATGCTCCGTTTTCACAGGGAGCCGAGTATGTCTGTGTATCCTCGCTGCAGTGCAGTGTTGCCATACTTGAGCAAGCTTTAAATTACGCAGTTTAAACTTAAAAAAAAAAAAAAAAGCTGTTTTGGGTAGTGGTTTTACTGGCAGCTGGAGTTTGATGCAGGCTGTAAAACCTGGTGGAGAAGCAGAACAAATACTAGAGCAATTAGGTACTGATGTGCTGCATACTGCCAGAGCTACACTTAATGCTGCACACCTTGATCTGCCTAGTGATTTCAGTATAGATAAAGGATTATTGCAACGAGTAGCTCAGGTTAGTAAACTGGAAAATAATCTTTGCGATATGTAGAGCAATTGGATTAGTAGCTGATGAGCTCTTACAACCCTGCTCCTGGCTTCGAGTCATGATCCAGATAGCTTGAAATTAGAGCAGCATTAACATGGAGATGCACTGAAACAAATTCAACCTTGGGCTAGCAATGAGGTTAAACAAGCCCTGAGATTTTTATCATGGATTTAAACAAGCCTTTGGCTTTAGTAAAGATGCAAACAGGAGTTGAAAATGTCTTGTCAGAGCCCTTGGGGATAAGGGAAGGAGTTAACACTGCGATTCTCAAGGGTGGGTAGTGCTCCTGCTGTTCCTTAACAGACCGCGTTCATGTGGTTTAAAATCTGTCCCTTGTCTGTAAACCCTGCTCTTAGCTAGGTTTAGATTTGGTGAACCGCTTTCTCAAGGCACCTGGCTCGCATGTTGAGTAGATGTAAGGAGCTGGATGGAAATAAGGTTCTCTGAGTACAGGCTTCTTGCTCGTTCTGCATCTTCAGTACAGAAACAAATCTGAAGGAAAAACAGCTTTTCAAATAGTAGGATAATTTGGGCTGCAGGTGGATGAATGTTTCTTTTGGTGACAGCACCAATTTCAGCAGCCCCATCCATCACTGGCTGCACACTGCCAGCCTTGCAGTGACCCCTCAATGGTGCTGGTACCCTTGTATGGATGGCTGCTCAGTCAGTGAGGTCAGGGAGCTTTTTTGGGTTAGCCCACAAAAGCCTTGCATTTATATTGAAGCCAGATCTGTTTGGGGAATTTTTACCTGCTCCTTCCTCTCCCTGAGCCACAGGTAGACCTGTGTGTGCATCTGTAAAGCCATACTGAGTGGTGTATGCCAGTGGGGTTTTTTTTAGAGACTGCTAATATGAGAATTTCTGTCTTTTGTAGTCGAAGATAACCTCGAGCTGAATTCCAGTGGAGAAATAAAAGTCGTGTCTTTGTTGGTATTAGTTGGTTAGAGACTCTTTTCTTCAGGGGGAGCTTGAGATAATGGCAGTGTTTGAGGATTTTTTTTTTTTTAAAAATCCCCTCCCCAACAGAAAACTTTATGACTGTGGATTTTTTCCCCGCATTTGCTTTAGAAGACCCTGTAGGAGATGCTGCATTTGTATGCAGTTACTATTTCAAAGGTTTTTAGATTAAACCAAGTTGAGATTTCTTTCTTTGATTCTGTCACTATGTTTCTTTTTTTTCCTTCTTCTTGGTATAGCCAAATCTGTCAACTTCCTCAATGTAATGGACTTTCTTATTGTGCTATGAAGTGGCTTTGTTGTGCTGTTTAAGTTGATTGGAGACGGTTGGAAAATAACTGGGTGGAACTTTACCCATCTTCAGTATGGATTCCTCCAGAAGTGGCTGTTAAGCTGCTCTAATGACCTAATCTGAACTGCAGCAGTTAACCTCTTCTGATCCTAGTGTTTACAGGGGTAAGTCAACTGGCATGCTCTCGGGAGCTATTCCAGTTCATAGCAGATTACAAACCAGTGTCTCATGCAAGGTGATTTTTGGAAGATCTTGTTCTGCTGTAGCTGCTTCTGCCAGTGTCTTTGTGTGAACCATTTAAGAAAAAAAAATAGGAAGAAAACTGAAGCCCAAAAAGATTCTGTGGGGCCATTTCTTCAATCAGTTTATTTTACTTTTGAACACTTCTTTATGCATTTTTCCTTACAAGAGAAAATACAGACGGCTGCACAGAACGGTTCTTCTTCCACTGAAGATGATGGTTCACGTATTGGTGGAAAAATTTATTTGTATGAAGTGTTCTTATTTATGAAGCCTCAGTGGTCTTGAAATGGTCTGACAGCAGTTACAGTGTGTTTTATTTTACGTAAAAGCTGTAGGAAGAAAATAGTGAAAATAGTGACAGTTGGGATGAGTATCTAAAGATGCATCACGATGTAGTGTAAGGCAGGAATAAAATAAATAATTTTAAAATGAAAGCTATTTGCCATGTTCTCCAGCCATTCCCAGGGGTGAAGTGCATTAAGACATTGTGCTAACTTCATGGTACTGCACGTAACACTTCTATCAGCACTGGGGAGCATATTTTCTTTATGGCTAAATATTTTTAGTTGTTATGAGCCATCTTATGACAATGTTTATTTGAAGGCAGAAAAAAAATCTGATTATATTTGGCCATTTTCAAGTTATGGGAAGGAAATGTCTGCTATTTGAATGTTCTTCTATTGGAGATGAATCTAAATGTGGATATCTTGCCATGGTAATTTGGCCATGAAAGGAGTAGAACTACCTCCTTGGGAAAGGGAATTGGGGTGTTGAAACATAGCTGGCATTTGGCGGGGAAAGGAAGTAGGGGGGAGAACTAGTCTTCTAGTTAAGAAGTCTCCTGCTCTAGTTTTATTCCTTGCACTCAACATTAATCTTGGTCAATTCTGTTGCCAAACATAGCAATAAAAATGTGTATGGCATCAGAAATACAGTGTGCCTAGCGATGCACTATGCATCTGCCATGGTTTTCTAATCCAGTGTGCTCTCAGAGGTTTCATTACTTACTTTTTGGTACTGAATGTTGTCATCAGCCTAGTAAATAGTGAATCATCATTCACCTTGGGTCTGCAGAGAGCTGTGACTCTTTTCTTGGCTGTGCTGTGGCCCCAGAGTAGAGTTGGGCTGATTCGGGTTTGAAAACTGTGGGTTGGTTTCGGGAAGGACAAATTGGCAGTCGAGGTCCCCACCAGGCTGTTGCGAGGAAGTCCCAAAGCCCACAATTTGGTTGTCTCCATCCTACGCAGCGGGAACATATTGAAATACTCTTTGTTCCTATCTGACAACTCCATTTTATCATTTGCAGAGGAATGGCTGGGCTTGAGGTAATTGTAAAACTAGTCTTTAACGGTTTATAATTAGAAATTCAATGATCTAAATCTCCTTGTGTTTCAGTTCTCAGGCCAGAAGATGAAAGTGCTGGTTATGGAGGGTGGGGGGGAATGCAGTTACATCCAAGTGTCTGGTGGTTTTTGGTTTTTTTAATTATTTTTTTAAAAAACTGCTTCAGGAGAGAATAAACTTTGTCCTATTCTGGCGAAAGGGAATTTCCAGAATTTCTTCTCACCACATTTAGGCAGCCAGGCTGTTTTATTCCTCCCACAAAACCTACGTCACTAACATGTAATAAAATTGATGTGCATTGGTAAGAGTGTGTCACGTGCACCTTAGAATGATGGTATAGCTGGATTTTTAGCTTGTGTATTATGGAGACCGATAAATCTTTCTCCTCTGCATGAGTGAAGTTTTGATCTTGTACTTGCGTCAGCAAAATGCCTGAGAAAACAAGCTCTGTCTGATAGTTGTATTTTTAGGAGCAGATGGGAGCAGATTACTCCAGTTGTAATTGTGTTTGAGGAGCTGTTTGAGCAGCACAGTACCTGTGAGTATTTTTGAACTTTCAGGCTCTGTGTGGTATGAAAGCAATAACTGAACTTTTTTATGCGTGTTTGGATTTAACCAGCATTTGCTTGTTTTATCTCCTTTGTGATAAAAGGGATTGCTTTCATTTGGTACCCGTTTCCTTTACGCTTGCTTTAGATTAATATTGCTTGAAGTATGGGCTCAAATTAGTATAAATGGTGAAGGAGAGATTGACTCACCATTATTTCGTTTTCAACTGTTTTGAAATGTGACTCACTGAATGGATTTCAAATGGCTGTGTGTCCCCCAAATTTGTTGTCTGAATTTATTTTTAAATCAAACTATTGCAGTGCTGGTGTCATTGAACAGTTGGCTGAAGCGTTTTGAGAATGCATGGTAGACAGCAGTGCTGGCATAGCGCTTAGATTCCTGGGCATTAACCTTGTGTGTGGATGCTTTGAGTAGTCTGGGCTCTCAGTGTAGCAACACATTTTAATTGGATTTACTCTTATTTTGCACGGCCATGAAATGGCAGCCTAGGGCAATAAGGCCTATTTTAGTGGTATGCTGGCTATTGGTACACTTGTAAGATTGTAAAAGTTAGGGGAATAAAGTGCAGTTCAGAAGCTTTAATAGGAAGGTACTTTAAACACTCCACCTGCTAAGCGTGCTTTTAGCTGTGTTTATATGATGAGGCGGTTAATGTGCTGTTAGTGAATTTACCCTAGTCTTTCAGTGCTGTGCAGTGTCGTTGTTGACCTGATGTTAGCAATGGGAAAGAAATGCTGGAAATCTTTGACCGCTGGGGTCTGCCCTTAAGCACATCTTTACTGAGCATGCTTTCTTTTCTAGCTCAGAAGTAGTGACCTGAAGGTTTTCTTTTTTTTTCTGGCCTTGTTCCTTTTATCACTTACCTGTATTGTCTTGTATTTAAGCATATAGCTCAGTGTTGCAGTTTCGTTGTGCTTTTTAAAGAAAAAAGTGTGTAGATGTTCTTAGCAGTATTGAATTTCATATAGAGTATCTCAAAAACAGGCATGTGACTCCGTGTCACGACTTTCACTTTTTATTTAGAAGCTTGGAATGGAAATAAAATGCTGCACTGCAAAGTTAGCAACTTCTTTCTTATTTTGTGGGCTGAATGAAATGAAAGCATCCCAGAGCTAATAGCGCTTAATGGACTGTGCTTGAATTTCCATGGAGTCTTTGAATCCTAATGGCAGGAAAATAAATTTGTAAACTCTACAATTTTTGCTGTGTTTATTACTTGCCCTTTGTGTGGGCAATCCTGTATTCAGACCCTTACCATACCCGAGCAAAGAAAACGCATCCTTGTTTTTGCAGACGATGTACTCTAAAGCACCAGCAGCTTCACAAGTTACAGCAGTTTTTTTTTTTTTTTTTTTCTTTTTCAAAGTTGAGCTAAATGTTCCTCATGCAAAAAGCATTTGCTTGGTCATATTTTAACAGATTGGATTTTTTGATAAAAGCTTAAAGAGTACTGTTTCCTGATGAGCATTTCATTGTGTGAAGGGCAAACCAAAGTAATAATTGGGATTCAGACTGACCAGAAAGAAATTGGAGCTCCAGGTCCCTATTCTGTAGGAGCAAACTGCAAGACATAATTGTGATATTCTCATGCTGTTCTGTGTCCTTTTGTATGTGGGAACAATAGCAGTTACAGTCGTTTGCTGCTATTGGAAATATGTATTTTCATGGGTACCATTTAACTTCATGTGCAGAATTTTGGGAGATTGTGCTGAGTATAATAGTTGTTATCAATAGAATTTTATAGTGCTCTTCTGGTTTATTCAGATGGTTAGACACTTGTTGGTTACCTCTAGTTTATTTCAACTTACTAGTAGATGCTTTTAAAACTCAAACAAAAAAATTAATGTGGACAAGGGGGTGGGTGTTTTTTTTAATACCCAAGTGTTGTGTTTTTGTTGTAGTAAGATAGTGTATCTATTTATTTGCTCTAGCCAGAAACTGAAAATTGAATGGGAACAGCTCAATTTGTGCTGTATTCATTTCAGAACATAGAAAACAGAAAATCTGGCTTGGTATAAATAATAATCTTTAGTGTTGACTGTCCCTGTGGCTTGAATTTTCCTGGATTGCTAGTTGCGTACTGAGGTCTATTAAACTGAGTTGGCTCTTATGAGTCGGGCTTTCAAACAAGCTGACGTTTTCATTGTCCATCTGTCTTGTTTGCAAATATCAGAAAAAGCAAAGGATGGAAGCCTGAGCTCTTTTGGAGAAGATACATGATCCTTCTCATAAAAACATGGATCTAAAAAGCCCCTTCTGCAGGAGGGGAAGAACTCCTGTAATCTTGAGCCCTGGGTACTCGTAAACATCCATTGCTAATGAGTCTTCCTCTTCTTTGGAAGGGATCAAACGCATTTAATGCTTTTCATGAAGATGCCTAATAAGGCACAATTGAATCAAGCAAAGCTGTCAATTAAGCCTTCTATTAAGTTTCTTAGTATAAATGAGCCTAAACCCGAAGTGTTATCTGAGCTGTCCTCCTCGGCTGTTCAGTTTTGGTAAAGATTTTATGATCAGTATTAGCCCAATTTTTAATATCGCTTAGGTGCACCGTTCCTTGCTTTCTAAACCCGCTGAATTGTAGACCGCAGAACAGTGCACCGAGTGTATTAAGATCCAAGTCTAATTACTGTTTTTGTTCTGGAGGCTGTTGTGACAGATAATGTTTTGTTGAATGGCAGGTAATAGATTTATTATGGAGACAGCACAGCATGTGGGTACCTTCAAAGGAGACCCTATCTGTATTGGTCTCCTCTCCTCTTAATTATTCAAATGGAAAATTTTGTTTGAGGGCAAAATGTATGCCTAAATGATATTACTCCAAATAGTAGCAGCAAAGAATTCTCGCATTTTAAGTGATGCCAATTAAGTAAGAATAATTGTGGTTGTTTTTTTTTAAAGTAGTGCTATACAGACATCTGCAAAAGAGCCCTGAAGATGAAGGCATCGGTAAGGTACAATATTGAATCCACAGTATATTGGCTAAAAAAGGGTCGTTTTACTGGCAAAAATCACAAAAAAGTATTCCACTAAATGTTGCCAAAATACTTTTTTGTAAAAGGCATGTCTTACTAAAAAGCTTTCCTTCAATAAACCATAGTTGGCATAAATATTATTATAAGTAATGTGAACTCTGTCAAAATATTACAATTTTTTGTGCTTTTCCTGAGCAGTTTGGTATTAAGTGGACTGTTCCATTTCTGACACTTCAGTTGGAGAATAATTCACTTAGCCTTCTTTAACAGTTTTGTTGCTTGTAGGGATATTTGACGCATTAGTATATATTTAATGCATTCTTAATTAACTGCTTACGTATGGAGAAAAATCTTCAAAGCTATTGGACTAAATTACATCTTGCATCTCTGCATGGTAACATGTTATATGACGTACAGGTTGGATGTTAGCTGGGTTTCAACAGGTCCTAGTTACCTCCTGTCTCTACTAATTGTCCCTGTGGAGTCAGAGGACTGAACCGGTGGCGTCACATGAACTTTTCAAGCCGTGAGCAAGATGTACAAATGCACATTTAGAAGGAAGTAGATGATGATGGGTGTGCATGTAAACACTTTCACCTCAGCCCGTATGAAACACGAATACGGGAAGTTAACCAGCAGGTCTGGTTAAACGCAAGCCTGTCTGTATAAACACTTCCAGGCTCGTTGTGAAATTAATAAATTAGTAATTGGTTGGCTTAACGTGTGGGAATCAAATGTAGGATTGCATACAGTTGTTTAGTATGTGGGCAGAAAGTAAGTAGTGCTGGTTTAACTTAAAAATCATTAATGGCAATCATGACTTAATTTTTCCCTGTGGCTATGGCTATGGGAAACCAAGCTATGCTTAATGACCAAAACTCATGGGACAAACACTTGGTCAACAGTTATCAGTAGTAATAATGGCATCTATTATTGCTAGTATAATTAATAATAGCATCTATTATTACTGTGTGGCACAAATAGATGATCTGCTTGTGCCTTGCCTTTTGCCAGTTCCAGCAGAAGGAAATTATCTTGCCCTTTTGGGGGTTGGCTCCACGTAAGGACTTGAGGGCTCTAAAACTCAGCACGGTGACAACTTACTTTTGGGAAGGTATTTGAGCAGATGTGTCGGGATTGCGCTCGCAGCAGTCTGAAGCCAGAAGATAGTTGGCCTGCAGAACGGAGGGTACTGTGTAACATAGCAAAGGCTGCCTGCACAAAAGCACACGAAGAATCATGCTGTCTCTCCTCCTCCGTGCTTGGAAGCCTTGAAACATTTCCTCTACAAGTGATATAAATTTGCAGATTATTCCCAGGAAAGATTTCTTGAAATAATCTTGAAGGAGTGAAAGGTCACTGAGCAAGGAGGGCATAACTCTCCCAACTGGATAATTAAAAAGAAAATTAAAAAGTGTGCTAAGTTTGAGATTGACTTGTGGCCGTGCTTTGAAGATTAAAAGGGCTTTTTTCATTTCAGATGAAGGAGGTTGGGATTGGGGGGAGGAGGAGTTGCGGCTGCTGGAGCAGTTGGGCAGTGCTGTGAAGCTGCATTTGCCATTTGCTTACTGAACCATGAACGAGATAGGAGGATGATTGAAGAGAAGTATGGCTGTCTGCTCTTTCCCCCCCTATTTAAAACATTTAAAAAGCAGCTAAAGTTTTCAACTGGCTGCTCACTATTTAGTGCAGGTAGATGTCCTAGGCATCTGAGCAAATGGTGTATTGAGTTCAAAACTGTATGAACGTTTTTTGTATAAACATGTTTTGGCTTTAGGAAATGAAGATAACGGCCACTTCAACTAAAGGATAGAACTTCCCATGTTCTCTGCACAGCCTGTAGCATGATCAGTCTGCTGGTTTTTTTCTGTACAGAGATTTAGCGCACACTTTTGAAACTATCTGTAGTCACAAAGAGAGAGAGAGATAAAGGTAAAACATGAGTGTGCTAACTAAATGGTAACAGCAAAATAATGCCAAAGTAATACCAAAAAATTACAAAATTGCAACTTTAGCAGATAACACCAGTTGATGTTTCAAGTCTAGACTTAGTATATAAATTTGCATATCCACTCTGTTTTGTGATCTGCGGCATCGAATAGGTCAGAGCTGTTGGGCTGATCATGGGTTTTTGCTCATGGCTAGAACCCGTGACTGCACCTAGGATGTGCGTCTGTGGTCTGGTGTTTGAGAAATGAAGAGACTGAAGTCGTAGATGTGAAGTCTAATTGCAGAGTTCCCGTTTGTAGCTTATTAGGTGTAGGGTTATTAGATACTCAGGCTTATTAGGTCAGTTGTGTGTTGTTCCCTTGGCTGAGTTATTGCATACTTGAGTTTGGGCCGTATACTATGGTCTTATAAGCATATGTTGAAGTTAACAGTGTTTCCCGGGGCATCTGGGAGTAGTTGAAGGTAATGATGCTTTAAGGGTTGCGGTCAGCAACCTCGCATGATGCTATGCTGACCAATAAACAGGTTTTACTTTTGTCAGTTCTTAGAAGAAAAATGATTTGAGCTATTGCTTTTAATTACAAGCATACCTGGAGGTCCAGGAAAGACGTAGGCGTCTGGCTTAGTTTATGGACATGGTGAATACAATAGCAGGTCACAAAAAGCACATTCCTTCTCTATTAATTTTTGAAGCACTTTGATCTGTGCCTGTGGAGTGTATGGCTTGGCTTCACTATTCTTTTGTTGTTGTTTTTCCTTGAAAATTATTTCTTATTACTTGCCCAGAAATCAGCCAAAGGTATTTTTAAAGGCACTTCCATCTTGTAATTACTTCTTTACGTAGAAGAACCGTCAGTCTGCTTTGATGTATGTCTCAGACCCTAGATTTTTCTTACAAGTATTTCAAAATGCACAGTTGTGGGAAAAGTTCTAAGAAACACTGTAATACAAGCTGTAAGTGCATTCAAGATTTAAGAAGAAAGGAAGTTGAACACAAAGCATTGCATTCTCTTAACTGGAAAAGTGGAATTCGCTTAACACGGACTGCCTCTAAGTATCCTTTCTGTTAGATGAGAGGGATGTACATTTTAATGGGTTGAATCATGTGTAAAGGGTAAGTGTAAGTAGTACCCAGGACTATGCGTTGCTCATTGAATTAAGTGGTATACTTTCAAAGCAATTTCAGAAGTTCTTTGTGTATATTTGATGCAGCATTAGGGAAGAAAGCAGTAGATGTTTTCATATTAAAGCATATCTTCTGGTAAGTGCTTTTTCAAGGAATTTATAATTCAGTGGATTTATAAATGTCTCTATAAGATCAAACTTAATGGCTAGCCTTTCTGCTGTTCCAAGTTGTGGGTGGAAGTGGATCTATTTATTCTACTAGTATGTGATGCTATTTTCTTGTGTTTGCTGTATTATGTTAAGTGTATTCTGGAAGATGTTCATGTGAGTCTGCTGTATAAATTGAATCTTTTCACTGATGTAAAAGATTACATATTGGTAGGAAGAATACTTAAATCAGGAGATCGCTACAGAAATGTAGTTGGGAGACTTGTTTGGCCATCATAAATCAGGCATCCTACACCTCACCCTCCTGATGAAACAGGATGTTCTTGCAAAGAAGATGTGCCTTTTTCTGACAGCATTGCTCTGAGAAGGGTGCCTTGCAACAGCTGAAGATTTTTGAGGCATCTGCTGTGCTGGAACAGGCACTTTTTTTTTTTTTTTTTTTTTTTTNTTAACAGTTTTTCAGTGACTGCATCAGACTTGCCTTTTTATGCTGTGTGTTTTTCCTGTTATTACCTGGCAATATATGAAGGTTCAAAGCAGGGATTTAGTTACCAGGTGTTCGCGGTCGCTGGGTCATACTATTATCAGTTTTGATCATATGAGATAACTGTTGTGTGCCATCTTTATACACAAGACACAGTTTTCAGTACAGGGGAAATCAGTGACTTTACAGAAGAATTTTGTCTCAACTCTTGAGTGCTGCAAAACTAGGGAGGATGGCCTCAGAATAAATATTTAAACTCGGAACATTGCCTGTAAATTGTCAAGTTAGTTTACCAATGTGTGTCTAACAGCAAACATTTGTAATTTGACTAGGGCACTCTGAAGTATTTGTTTCATCCTTAAACTGAACACTGTACATCTGAGAAGAAGGCAAAAAATTGGATTTTTCTCATAATAGTCAGAAGTGAACTCCTCCTAGGAGTGACATTCTCAAGCAAGAGAAATGCTCCCATCAGTTTAAATTTCAGGTATTAAGCAGGTAATAAAAATGATGTCTAGCTATGGAGGATCATCACAACAATGCTTCTTGCACTGAAGTAGAGCAAGATAAGTTGTCTACTGTGATTTCACTTCCATCAATGAAGTGCAGCAATACATAGAGCTTCTTGTCTGTTTATTCCTGCCTGTCTTTCACAGTATTATGGAGTTTGAAGATGCACTGTAAAACATTTCACTGTCTTGAAACAGTAGTCACAACAGTTTTATCTTGAATTACCATTCATCTCAGGCATGGCAGTGATTAAGTACCTATTCACTGCAAGGGAATTTAACCAAACAACCTTCCATTATATCTGTCCGGACTGTCGATCATGGAAGCTGGGTTTTAAGTGGAGGCATCCAGATTAGTAGGTTGTATATTTGAACTAAATTATTGAGTGTAAATACTAGGTAATCAGAAACAAATCTTTTGAATGATGAAATTCTCCACTCACCAGTGATGAACTTTGGAGCAATTAGTTTTAATTGTAAGGTGGATAGAAAAGTCCTGTTCAATTGGATACTTAAGTAATGTTACTTGCACTGAACTCCATTATACTTTGAACTATGATACTCAGGGCAAGCAGCAGTTGAGTCCCTGGCATTGTTTAAAGCAACTATTTAAAAAAAAATATATCTGGACATTAGAGTAAAAAAGCAAATTTCTTATTTCTTTCAAAACATTATGGTTTTTTCTTGCCATTTATCACTTAGTTCGGTAGCTCTCTGTGAGCACATCAGATGTCTTGAATCTAAAATAATTTCCAGCATATTCCTCAAAAGTATTGTAGATGAGTAATCTTGCAGGCAGTCTGTGGACCTTTGGTACAGCAGTTTATATTTTACAGTCTTAAAGACCTAAGATATGGTGATGCTTCCATTAAGGGCTGTAAGCTTTCTCCGTATTGAAGTTAGAAGATGCTTCTGTTTGTGAAAACATTAGGAATTCAGAAGTAAAGAGCAAAGGAAGGAATCTAGTAAGTGGAAGAGGAGCAAGTGGAGGAGACTTTTCAACATCTCTTTGCAGTGGAGATTAAATGCTGGAACATAACGCGGTTTTATATATGCACGCGTTGCATAAAATAATCAGTGGAGATAATTGGCTTTCTTCCATGCATTCTTAGTAAATGATGAATAAAGAGTATTGCACATAATAAGTGTCAGCTTTCAATTGAATGCGCCCTATTCAGTACTTGCTGCTTTGATGCAAGAACAAGCACATGCCGATTTCTGATCTGCTGATGATCCGCAGCTTTCAGGTCTTGACAATTAAGCAAGCTTTTAAACTTGCGTAATGCTGACTGTTCCCATTAAGTGAAGGGAGCTAGATGGCGCCATCGGCCCGTCTTTTGCCTCCGCAAATCTGGGTTCAAAAGGTGCGTTTCAGGTAAAGTGAAACGTTATGCTGCCTTCGAGTGCGGTGCTCTTGGCTGGCTCTCAGTTGGGCCCGAGTGGCAGAGACGCTGCGTATAAATGTGGGCAGAAGGTGCCTGCTTTCTGGTGGCCTATTTTAATTATCACTTAATGGCATTGGTGGTAGAAGAAGTGGTGGTGTCTCATTAATACTGCAAGCTTCTGATGTATTTGGGGACATTGCTGAATAATTGCTTCCCTTGTAGGGTAAGGGGGTGGTGTACAAACTTGATGGCAAGCAATAACGAGGCATGAGCTGTGATGCCACAAATTATAAAGGTATGTTTGGAAGTGTAAGGGCAGCCTTAAGACAGTGCTGTCCTCCTGCTGAAAGAGAGCTGGGTCAGGGAGAGAACAACGGATTCCTGCGGAAGGACTGCAAGTTAATTAATGTTTTATTGTTGTTTCAAGTCTCTCACTTCTATTCCTGCCTCCCTCTCCATTTCGCTTTGCTTTGTGGCCCTGAACATCACTTTTATGCAGCATTTTCCATTAGGAAAGTGAATGAGCCCAGCACAAGCTGTATTGTGTGGTTTCAGTTCTTGGTGAGGCTATGGATTGCTAAGCCTTGTCTTACAGAACAGAGCTTTGAGATCTGGGACCTCTTGAAAACTGGCTAATTGCTAATAAAAATATTTCTATGCAAGTTGCACAACGGAGGCTTACGGAAATGCTAACTTGGTGGAGAAAATCCCAATCCTGATTACAGCTGTTGGAGTCAGGCATGTTAAATATTTATGCAACGTGAATTTTGAGGGCCCTGGCTGGGCTTTCTCCCTGTAGAAGAGAGTAGGTTATGTAAAACACTCGAACCTCCTTGTTCGGGTTGATCTGTATGCACTCTGCTGTTACTCAGAGAGACTGACTTTTCATAACTATGGCAGAGGCGTGTAGTAACAGTTTATGACCGTGTGGGGTCTTCCTGCATTTCAGCCGTTGTGTAACGCGCAGCGATGGTGATTGGACACAGTACAGTTATACAATGTAGTGAGTCCAACCAGATTATAAAAATCCTCCTTTGGTATGTCTGCATCCTTTCAGGCTGCGGCTTGCAACTCGAACTGTTGCACTGAGCATAGGCTGGAAGAAAGGCAGTGGAGGAATTGGCTGAGACGGTCTCTAGAAGTTGGTACAGGTTTCTGGAGGTAAGAGTTCTTTGAATTCAGATGTTAATGGGAATGACTCCAAAAATTCAACTGCTTCAGTGTGGGCATTATTAAGTAAGAAAACTGAAACCTTGCAAACTCAGGTTTTTAATAACTTAAGTTTCAATATCTTAAAGATTTGAGGACTTAATTTTTCATTTTAAATTTGTTATTACTGTAAAGAGAGACTCAAAAGTATTTACCCTCTTTCTTGTGTACCTGTAAACTTTGGCTTCCTTTTGATTTTTAAAATGGGAGAAATCTATGAGGTTTATGTAGTAAGAAAGAGATTTTAAGAATGCTTGACCCCAAAAGTACAGCATCTTGGTTAGTTTTTGAAAGCTTCTTGACTTCCAAATCTCTTACTAAGTTATGTTAAATGGAAGTGAAAAAATAGTTTCAAGGCAAGCCTAACAGATAACTCAGTGTAAACTTTTTCAAGTGTGTAATCAGTTACTGGTTTTATATTGCTTACTGGACTAAAATTGTTCTCTTTCAGCAAGGAGTGAGTATCTGTTTCAAAAGCAGACATAGGAATGCCTAAGCCTTTGGAAAGGAGCTTCGTATTCAGAGTTGAAAAAGTTGGCACATTACCCTGATTTGCTTAATAAATGGAATTTTTCCTAGATGAGTTTCTAACTTCACCTTCGTTTTAATGTGATTAAGGTCTTGGAAAAAAAGTAGCTTTCATCAAAGTGCCAAGTAGAAGTACAAAGCAAGCTGAGAAAAGAACCAGTGTGTGCTCAGGTTGCTTTCTGAATGCTGTGAAGGAGCTTAATGAACTGTGTATTAACATCCATAATAATGTGGAGGTATCTGAATTCTTAGATTATTAATGCTCCACAGGGAGATTGTAAGGACAAGTTAATGTGTACCATAAACAGTGAGAGAGGTGTACTGTGCTGCAAGTAAGGCTATGAAGTAGTGATGTGTTTTTTAAAGAACAGTGATACGCTATTTCATTTTTATTTACCGTGAGCGTCGCTGCTATCTAGAGAACACTGCAGGTGTCATTTGATAGCAGTCACTTGATGTCAGGCTGTAAAATTGTTATCTCCTAGATTTTGCTTGCGCTTCTTTGAAATGTAATCTTACGGCTTCTTTTGTGTACTTCTTTCTTGGCCTTTCGTTAGGACTCTGTTAATGCAGACCATTGCGTATGCATTGATGGGATCTTCTGTGGAGGGTGGTGCACACACTGCACAGAAATTTGGCAAAACTGTTGCCTATTGGAACAATAAAATGAGAGAGTAATGGAGTGAAAGATGAGCAAGGAACAGCTTGACCAATAATGTTTTTGGCCAAACGCACTTTCAGGTTGACCTACACTTGCTGGAAATACTTGTATTTCAGATATTTTGTTTTAGAATCACAGCCTAAATAAGCTCTTTTTTAATAATTTGAGTAACCACATATGTAGTTTTTTAAAGCTGCGAAATCCTTTGTTAAACGTCCATTCAGTTGGATTTAAGTCCTCTTCTCAACAAGCTCATTCACACAGGAAGTTAATGAGATTTAGCTAACGTGCTTTAAATCAACGGAAGGTTTGAGCTCGGCATAACTTTCCTGTGCGTCTTTGTGTAGACATGTCCTAATAACTTTGGTCAGTTGTTAAGACATACTATTCTGGATGGCAGTCAAAATACCAACTACTTAAAAATTCATTAGTGCCTACAAAGAAAGAATATGTTTGCACTTTGAAGATATACTTTGAAGTGAGAAACTAACTCGGGACCGAAACTTCTTAAAGTGCCTGTCAACACTTGGTTTTTAAAACCTGGTCTAGTGGAAGGTGTCCCTGCCCATGGCAGGGGGGGTTGGAACTAGATGGTCTTTAAGGAAGGTCCCTTCCAACCCAAACCATTCTATCATTCTATGGCATGTTAGGAAGTTCGGGCATATTTAGCAGTACTTTGTTTGCTTCCACTGCAGGTAAAGGGAAATTATGTCTTTTTGTGTAGTGTTGCGTTAGGAACTTGAAGTATACTTTTCTTTTTTAAGTGTGGATGTAGTTTGCTCGAGTGGAAGGGGGAAATCTCTGTAGCATTTAAGGATATGGTAGCATTTCAGTGCAATTTCATTTCATGGGAAGGAATTCTGGGTGCAAGAGGTGCCTGGTAAAGACAAATCACAAGTATTTTTCAGACCAAAGAGGCTCAGTTTCAAAATAGCCTGAGGAGGAGCTCTGCTTAAGACTAAAGTGGGAAGATGGTTTTTACATGTAGCAACAGCAGCTTTTTTCAATTCTGTAAGATGGTCAAAATCCCCTGGAAGGTTGAATAAATGCCCTTTGGGCACACCTACATATCTGGAACAGTTTGTGGGGTAGAGGACCTCACGGGCACCATATCCAAGTGCCAATCTGAAGTTGTAATACTCGTGGCCAGCACTGTGAAGCAATTGAACTTGTGGTTTCGGGCCTGCAGACAGTACTTTGATTGCATCATGTTAAGTACTTGTTGGGCTTTATTACCCTCACCGATGAGATACTTGTTGATGAATTCTTTGAAATGGGGAGGACCTTTTTGCTTTGTAGGAAAACATCAAGCAACTTTTTGGACAGCTTTGAGTAGCAAAGTTGCTACTCTTTTGATCCCTTATAATTTGGGCATTAATATTTTTAAAACCCTTGATAATACATTGTTTCACTTTTAACAATGTCTCAGAGACAAGTTTTTCAGGCTTACTGTATTTATGCTGTTAAATAGCAGATGTGAATGGCTATGGCAGGCAGGCTGGAGAGTGAAAGGGGGAATCTTGTTCTAAAGTTCTTCTAGTATTAAAAATAGCATAACTCGAGATTTGTAGAAGCGAGGACATGTATGAATACAAACCACAGTGCCTGTAGCTCCCGTCTGATGTACAGAAGACAAGATGTGTCTAATAACAGGAAAAGGAGTCCTTGTTTTTTAATACCTTAATGGCAGAAAATCGGTACAGAAATTTTGTGCAACAGGCATAACTAGAGCCAGTAGCAATCTGGAGAAAACTGCTGTTCCATAATTAACTGGGAACTGCCTTGCTTTTCTGTTGAGTTGTGTGTCTGGCCAGGGGTAGCTGTACCCTGTAAGTAAACTTGTCTAATTGGAGCCTCCACAAAATTCCTTAATTGTCTGCGTTGCCAGTCTTGAAAGCACAGAAACACTCCTGTTTCCCTAATCAGTTTGGTACAGTGTTTTGGTGAAGGAGTTTCTTTCAAAACTTCCCTGATCTCTTGGCATCCATCCTGCCGCCTTCTGCAGCCATCTGCATCTCCCTGGATACTCTCGTGCTGATCCGAGCCGTGTGTCTGCCTGTCCCCCTTCTCCATATCTCTTGGTGAATGTCGGCTGGCAACCAAACTGTAAGCAGCTCTGTCCTGCAGTGTGCAGTTTCTCTTTAATATGTCCCTAGTGCTGTAGAGTAGTATTAGCTGCTTGACCTAAATGCGCTTTCTTAAACTAAACAAAGTAAATGTGGTGCATTTGTTACTGGCTTAAATTCTTCATAGCTGTCCGACGCTACAGGAACTCAGAATTTCTCTTTAGTCATGGAATACAGCGTGCCCTTTCCAGAAACAGCTCTGCAGCGCTGGTACTGGGTACTGAGCGAGTGAAGTGGATTTTAAAACTGGTTCTATCTTCTGCTCAGACTTGGTTCATTTTGACAATAAAATATCCTGACATGCAGGAAATCCAAGTCCCTTTCCACATCTCTGTTGTGTGTCTGTTGCCAAAATTATAATCTCAGATATAGAGGATGCCTTGATTTGTATTTAAACACATCATGTGCCTGAGTTTTAGAGATGCCAAACACTTGAAATTGCCATTGGAAGTGGTGGAGCTCCAGACGTACTGCTGCAGTTCAGGTTATGCACCTCAAGTGTTTTGAATTTATTTAAATTTAGGTGAAGCTAACCTTGGTTGATGTAAGGTTGGACAACTTCTGGCTGAGTGTCATCTCTGCTTGCAGGAGAAAGTTGTTGTTGTTCACATGATTCTGACAGCTAATTACAAATAATAAATTGAAGGTTGTAATTAAGCTGTCACCTTAATTTGATTCTAAGCTCCTTAGTATGTGCAACAGACTGAGGTCTCTTGGCTCTTCAGCCATCTGTAAAAGCCAGAAAGGTCTTGGGTTGGATCTGACATCACTCCTTCCTCGGGGCGGTGCGACATGTGCTTACCAGGTGCCATACCTACATTAGTGCTCCTGGGAGCTTTTCCATCAGTACAGTCTAAAAGAATGCGCTGTTTCATCGCCAGCTTGTTTTATAACCACGCCTGTTGTGCTTCCTCTACGAATATTTCCCTTGCACAGCAGTGTAAGGCCACTGAATTTAGGTCAGTTCCTGATTTTTCCACAGTCAAGATGGAGACAAGATGGTCACAGGTACTGATTATCTGGTTAATTCTGTTTGACACCTACTATGCTAAGAGCTAGGAGGGAATACACTTACTTTTCAGACTAGCTAGGATTCTCCTTTTAACTCTTTCACCAGCTGGTTTACTTGTGTCCTAGACCTCCTCCAGCAGAACTTACTGTTTGAGGGAAAGCAATACAGCAAACCACAACTGTAAGGTAGCCAATTTCTGTTTGTCTTTGCAGACAGTTCTGCCACTTTATAGAGCAGTAAAAACATTTGTGATTGTCCAGCAGCTTGTGGCTGCGGCTGTGGCTTTAGGGGACTTGGTACCAGTTCTAAAATGCTGCAGCCCCATCATGCAAAGCACTAAATTGGGCCGCTTATGTTGTGTTCAAACTTTGTGCCCATTGCTAATGTTTATCTGCTCAGCTTTATGCTGGGTCAGCTGTCTCCTGTCCTCTCAAAGTACCTGCACAAATCAATATGGAAAGTCTAAAGTATTTTGGCTAACATCTTTGTATGGTGGGCCTGGCTCAGGTGATAGAAATTTGAGATCCATTTGGAATTCAGAAAGACCCTCATGGTTTGAGGAATTTTTTGTTCAAATTTGGCAAATAAGGAAATACATAGAGCTGCTTCCCTCTTAAAGCTTCTGGGGAAGAAAACCTGCATCATTCTTACACTTTGGAAAAACAGTAATTTTCAGAGTTGAAAGTCATCATGACAATCATGTCAGGGGAACCTGAGGTCCAGGCTAAGCTTCTTCCAAAGTGTTAACCTCTAGGTCTGCTTACTGCAAATGCTGGGCAATGAGCTTTATAGTAGTGACAATATATCCTGAACACAGCATTGCTTCCCAGTTCTGGTGCAGCCAGTCTGACAGCACCTGACAAATTGTTGACACTCTTCTGATGGATATTTAAAAAACCCAACAAACCCAAACAAACAGAAAAGCCCCAACAACCTATTGGCCCAAGCATGTTGCAGTCTGGAGGTCAGATTGGTTTTGTTTTCCCCAATCTTTGCTTTGCCAAACTCTGGATTCAAATCTTAAATGCCCTCAAATATAGCACTGTAGAGATTAATGCCATCACAGCATATTTGAATTTTTTTTTAATTTGTCTTTAGTTGTTAGTGGGTATTCTCAGACTAATACAAAAAAGTAGGGAACATTTTTAGTGTGGTGCAGCCAAAAACTATATCAAATGATGCTGTGTTTAAAGATGACAATGCATGCAACGGAATAGACATATATATTGCAATTGCCTACTCCTTTAATGGGGTTCATGGTCCATTTTTCCTTTCCATGTTAATAAGCTCTTTATGTATATCTGTATCTTCTGTCCTGCCCAAGTTAACTCTTCAATCTAGTAAGAGATGAGTTTTCAAATTATTTTTTAGACGGGCTTGCATGCACTTCGGTACCTTGTGAAATGGAAGCTTTTCATGCAGCCTGTCTTGGTATATGAGCAGATTTCTCTGTAGGAGAACCTTTGTTGTATACTTCAGTGAATGTTTGTATTTGTGGTGGTAGAGGTTCCAGAGTAATGACTTGCAGGCAGAAAAAGAAAAGTACGTTTAATTACAGTCTTGCATTGTACATCTCCATCTCTGGTCGTTTTTATCTTTTTTTCTTTCTGTGAACTTTGAAATGCATTGTAACCTGTTTAAGCAAAATAGGAGGTCTCTTGGTAAAATAGAGAATGTGGTATTAGTAGTCATGAAAATGCAAAGTGTAAGAACTACCATGTTGTATCAAAGCAGACATTCCCATAGCTTTGTGTCCTGTCCCAACGGTACCAAATCTGGAAGATTTGTGTGTTAGAGAAAAGGCAAGCGTGTCGAAGATGCAGAGTGGCCTTTCCCCGAGTGG
>VYZV01040625.1:228-13189 GCA_013401275.1 Pandion haliaetus
GTGCTCTTGCGAGAGCCATAACATTCTGAAAATAGGAAGACCAAGGCAGAAGACTACTCTTTGAAATAATTTGTACTCTGTATACCCAGCAAAATGTAGGATCACTTTTAACTTTTAAAGCGCAGGATTAATTTCCTCACTGGCATTTTTCAGAGACTGTAGTATGTATTTTTAAGTATGTTATCAGGTGGAAGAATTTACTACCTTCAAGATTTTACTAGCTGACTATATGTCCGGTATGTACACCAGCATTTATCTTCTAGGATTTTAAAGTCAAGCAGACTTCCTGAAACTATGGAAGAAGAACCAAACAAAAATTGCAAAAATTGCTCTGCCCAGTACTGTGTAGTGTGTACCAAACTGTCGGAAGAAAGAGTTTCAGAGACACACTCAAGTACATCCAAAGTACATGTCATCTGATGAAAGAACACAGATCAGCCTGCCCGCTTTGTTTTTCAGGGAGACAATACTTTCAGAAAAACTCCAGTGAATGGACATTTTAATTTATTTAAACAATCTGTTGTTTCCAAAACAAATACTTTCCCTTTTAAAAAACAATTTTAAAAACCCCACAGTTACTCAGCCCGGTGGGTTCTGACATACAGAAAGAACACTCTCTTCTAAGTCTCTTCTATGGTAAGAACCTCTGTTTTGAAGAGAAAAGCAGATGGAGCTCTTGTATTCCCTAGGCAGGTATTATAAGAAAAGTTTGGGGTTCTCGTATTTTTCCCAAACTGTGAAAATCCTGATTGATAACATAAGTGACAGACCATCAGGCATTATGTAGGCATCCTTATATTTAAAGCATTCTGTGTAATAAAGAACAAGCCCTGAAAGCTCTTGACGGGAATAGTGTATCTATTACTATCAGTTCCCAAACACCTTATTTTAAGTCCTAAAATTAAGACTGTTAATATCATGGAAACTGATAAATGCAATGAATTGAGGATAGCAAGAAAAGGGATCAGTCATTTTTTATTTTGAAATATGGATTTTTGTTTAAAGAGTGAAAGACAAGTAAAATGCTAATATTCATTTGCATGTACATATATGCACCCATAAACACAGTGCATTTGTAAGATAAATCTGTAATGAGAAAGATAACCTGACTTTGTACTAGCTACTGTAGAAAATCCTGTCGGTGTAACTTGGGAACTTTAAAGTTATTTAACCTCTTTTCTTGATGAATTTTACCCATAACAGTTGAGTTATAAAAATGTAAATTTCTCAAGCCTATAATTATTTGTTAGGATTAAAATGATACATAAATCTTAATGAACTTTTGTCAGGTCATTGTAAGATAGGAGAACAAAATATTTTCTAAATGCTTTATTCTTGGCTACTCACAAAATTCCTAACATATCATCTGGATCTGCAAATTATCTACAAACTGTGTACTCTTCAAGAGTCTGACTCTACAAAACTCTCTTCATTCTCCATATACTACTTAAATTACAGTTACTTCCCACTAAAATCAATCATAAACTACAATGAATTTATATAAGTCTGTAGCCATTAATATCTCTTTTAAATAATTTTCTTAAAAATAATTATCAACTGTGTAACCACCAGTATTGTTATCTTCTAATCTCTTCTTTGGGTGTTTTGAAATACACTGTGAACTGTAAGCTGTCCATAGTTATATCTTTTCTATTTAAATGAAGTTAACCTTAATAAAAAAAGATGGAAATCTGCATTAAATAAAACATAAATCAAGCATTATTGTTTTCATGAGTAAAGAGTAATGTTAATTTTAACATGTCTACAGTGGAGCCTGAGGTTGGAGTTTTGATTGCAGCATGTGTGGGAACTGCCACGGTACATGTGATGTCTTTGAGACCACTGAAACCACTGAAGATGACTTAAAGACTGGCCACCCAAGTGTAGATAGTTGGGTTTCATGGTGGTTTATGCAATACACATCAAAGCCCATTCTTGCAAATACAGTATTACGGGAGAGATAAAAGCTCTTCTGTTATGGTACGGTTATACCATTACTGCTGCTGACATGACAACCACCTGTAGTTGTACCCAAAAGAGAACAAGTGGTATGTGAATGGAGTTGCTAACCTCAAATTCTCTAAAACGATCTACAGTCAGCTCCCTCCCTTATCAGTAAGGAGTAAACTGTCTTTTGTTCAAATGGACTGAAAGGAAGCAACAAATTGCAGAGCAAAGTGGAGATGGGAACTCCTGCTTACTTCCTTTTTCAATAATAGATCAAATGTTGAAGAATATAAAATTAATTCTTTCCTATGGTCCCAACTAGGAAAGCCTAAAAATAGAATTGAAAGCACTATGCAGAAGATTCATGCAAAAAATTCAAATCTTAGATAAGCCTAAGAAAAAAAAGAAAAGAGTAATTTAAAGATAACTTTAAGAAAACCATAGGAAATGAAAGCAACCGTAACAATTTTGATCCCATTAGGTCAAACTGAATGAAGGAAACCTGCCCTACTCTCAAAATGCTGGCTACAGAAGATCAAAATCAGACTAAAAGTCTAAGAAGATTTCCAGCTCAACTCCAATGTTATGTCCATTTTTACACTGATAGCTCAAATATTTCATAAATGTCTTTTTACTTTTAAATGTCCAGATTTAAAACAGTGTGCTGAGATCAGGAAATGAATATGTGAGCAAAGCAAGTATATTTTCTATTTTTGCCAGTTTTCAGCTAATCTAAAGTCACTTTAAAATAATTTCGAGGATCAGACTCTGTATTTCCTCATTTCGGAGATGTTGCACATTATAAGTAATTTTGCTATGAGTATTTGCCTCAAATTCAGTCAAAATGTTTGTTCTTTACTACTTTTTTCTTCAAGGTATTCTCCATAATATGCTTTATGTGTATCTTTTACTTTAATCCTAATCACCAAGCAGAAACAGTCATGACTATGTAGGTATTGAAAGGGAATGAAATTCACATCCACTACTTGTTGTGTGAATCTAAAGAATGTCCTGAGGATCTATAAAACTGTTAACCAATTAACCAAGTGTAACAAAATTGTCAAAACGAGATTTGGGAGACTAGACTTGATTCTGTAATGATCCTGCTAAAAAGACCAGATAAATACATTGGGTTTGGATAATGAGGAACTGTCTAAAAGTACACTGATTCCTTTAAGCCATCACTGTGTAGTTTGTCCATGAATATTTGAGTCAAATATTCAAAGAAAATTGTGTTATCAGCACAAAAGAATAGTTGTTTCCTATAAACAAAGTCTCATCACTGCTGACCTTGTATGTGCTTCATTTGCTCTTTTCTGTAATACTTCAAGTGAAGAACCTGAGCGTAAACCATCGGTGAATAGCTGCAAGGAAGGCCAGCCGTAGCCCCTCAGTGCTGATTCATTTGAATTGGAGTAGCTGCTTTACTGAAGGATACTGCCTGCCTTGGAATATCAATATTTCCTGTAGTTTGTGCTCGAGTCCAGTTTTAGCCCATTTGTTCTCAAATTCTGCGATCCATTCAAAAACACATTACGAAACGTTAACATGATTTTTGAACTCCTTGTTGATGTAGGCAGTACAGGGTCGATCTGTCACCCAGCAAGACCGGGATTTACGTGTTGACTTGGGATTTCGAGGAATGCCAATGACGGAAGAGCAGCGACGACAGTTTAGTCCAGGTCCACGCACAACTATGTTTCGTATTCCAGAGTTTAAATGGTCTCCCATGCACCAGCGGCTCCTGACAGACTTGCTTTTTGCACTAGAAACAGATGTACATGTTTGGCGAAGGTAGGTGGTTGTTTCTTCTTTAACTCCTGATTTGTGTTTCCATCAACAAGGAAAAATTAGATATGTTGTAGAGGGAATGTTACTGGGATAGTGGAAAGGGAAAGAGTTCGTGTTAGCTGAAGTGCCCTTCTGTATCTCTTATCTTCTCTTTTCACCCCTTCCCAGCCTGTAACATCTCTATTTCACAGGTAACAATTTCTGTTTTCTTGAGGGATTGTATAACTCATACATACCGAACTAAACTGAGCTGCTCTTTCAGCTTATGTTTAGTGTTAGAATCCGTTGCTTCTGTTTCAGATGTGAGGGAGACACGTGTGTCTGCTAATGGCCATTTTCTTCAACTGATCAATTAAAAGAGAGCTTCTCTACCTGCCAACCTTATAAATAAAACCTCTTTCCTCTAACATTTTCTAAGGAATTGCTCCTTCCAGTTGACAAATTTTTTTTTGCATGCCAGCTCCTGGTTGTGGTTAGTCTTGGTGGTTATATTTTATGACAGCAATGGGATTTCCTAGGTTTTTTTGTACACTTTAACAGAGATACTCACTAACTTTTTGTTATCAGAGCCCTTAGGTGTAATTGGCACTATTTATTCTAATTTCCAGGACAGAATAGTTCATTTTCAGAAAATTTGAGCATAGTTATACCCAAGGACCAATTTATATTGCATTTCATTACCAGTTTGGTAAACTGTTCTATGATAGTCACTAGGAAATAGACATTTTTGATAATTTTTTTTTTGGCAAAATATGTGGGAGGGGTTTGTACTTTGTGTTTTGGTAATGCTTGGAGATTAAAGTTCAGTTTGTATATTTTCAATTGAAGCCTTTAATTTTCGTTTGTGGGCTGGCAAAAATGTTGTTTTGGGGAAAATATATTTATTCACTGAGTATTCCGCAATATTTTCACACAGTGTTTTATATTTTGGGGGAGTGACCGTTTCATGGGACAATTTCTCACCAGTTAGGCGTTGCTGAGATTTCAGTTAATCTTATTAGCATCTGTGGCTTGCAAAGCTATTGCTAATGCTAAATTTAATATTAGTTAATAATGTTAATATTCGATCAAGGTATCACCATATTCTTCTTTAAAGCACTAGCAGATGTTATCGTTAGATGTTACCAAGAGTGCTTCAAATGGCACTGGTTCAGTATGGCGAACTCTTAAATAATAACTTTCACACTGAAGAAACCACCCCACCGCTTTCAGCAGAACTGTGAAGCAAAGTACTGGTTGATGGGAATAAAAGGTTATGAGCCATTGTTCTCAGCTAGGAATCTGAAACTAATCCTGGCGTGAAAATAGATAGCAATCAATTTGTTCAGTAGACTAGTCCTGTTCATATTTTTAGACAATTTACATGCAAAGATTTGTAGACCAGATTTTGGCTTTATATCAAAGAAACATTCACGGTCTGGTTGCAAAGAATAAATTTATCTAAACTTTTATTTTAACTGTTTGTTTTTAATCCGTCCTTTCTTCTGTTCTTGCAGTCACTCCACAAAGTCTGTGATGGACTTTGTCAATAGCAATGAAAATATTATTTTTGTACACAACACAATACACCTCATTTCCCAGATGGTAGACAATATTATTATTGCTTGTGGAGGAATTTTACCACTGCTGTCAGCAGCCACTTCTCCAACTGTAAGTACAATATTTCCACCTAGTGGTCGTATTAGAAATTGTTGTTAATAATACAAACCACTATTTGCAGTTGACTTTTTCTTCTTAAGAGACTCCTGTCCCCTCTCTGCTAATTCCTTCAAAAAATTTAAATCTATAATCAAAACTGTTAAGCTTTGATATACAGAGTGTTTATAATATTTTGCATTTGAAATGCTAATTTTATTACAGAAGTAGTACCAAGTAAGAATAATCTTTCATAGGTATTTAATATTTTGTTTGAAATAGAAGGCCATTAGGATCATGGTTATGAATCATGATTACCATAACAAAACGACATGCTTTACGATGGCTAGTCATTGATATTCATAAATCTGTTTTGCATGGCCACCATTTGTTTGCATGTCAAATGATACCAGAAGTCATCCCCTCACTACTTTGTTTACTTCTTCCTTCAGTAGGTCTTAACCTTCATTTCCTTTTTTTTTTTTTTTTTAAATCTTGAAGTGAAATAGGCTGATATTTTTATCCACTCCAACATTCTTAGTAAGTTCTTCGGTGATCACAGCTCAGGCAGGCAGAGTAGCCTAATAGAATGCTTCATGAAAAACAGAGAAATATTTCATAAATGTTGCATTATTGGCAATAGTAATTACAGTATTTGAATGTGATGACTTGTCTGTGCATATAATATCTGTAACTATTTCTTTCATACTAAATGATTTATCTGGAGCATCACATAAGCATCTGCAGTTAATATTGGTCTTTGAAAGGGGAAAAAAATGAGGCCCAGAAGGGACAAAGAGGCTCCTCTGAAGTAATGCGGCTAGCAGGCACTGGAGGCTACAAATGTAGTTCGGCAGTAAAAGCTCAATTCCTTGTTCTAGCCATTCAGCAGCTGAGATTACTTTACTTTGCCTCTCCTATTACTTCTAGTTAGCTAGCAAAGCTGGCTGTTTTGCACGATTTTATTTGAAAGGTATGACTGTATGGACTAGCAGTTGGCTAAATATTAATATGACTTTCAGCCAGGCAATCAATGGTAAAATGCTGTGTCTTTAATGTTTTCACTGTGCTAACTGGGAAAATATTTGCTATAAGCAAAAGTGCAAGACTCACAGGAAAGACTTTAGTTGTCTGTAGTCACAAGAACGACATCAAGATTGCTGAATAAAAGATTTTGCAGGTGCTTCCTTGTAAATATTGACAAGTATGAGAGAGTGCGCACCAAGCCATCTTGAGATGCAGGCTGTACTATCAGTCTTTAGATAAAAGGACATTGGGAGATATTTTTTAAAACAAACCTTTTAGGCATCATTTGAAAATTAAGATGTTTTCTTTGACATCTGTTATATAAAAACATAAAAAGGCATAGCATTAATTAGGCTGCAATTCCATTGAATGATCTTTGTGGTTTTTAGCTCTGGTCCTGGTTTATGACACTGCAGAGCCATTCTATAGAACAATAATTTTGCAGTTCACCATTTCCCTCTATTTATTCTGGATAATAAATATATATGTGTGTGTGTATAGATAGATAGGTGATACAGCTTTATAAATTACACATCAGTTTGTTAAAATATTGTGTGTTGATGCTTCCTTGCTACAATAGCAGTGATTTTCATGCATTGCTACAAAAGACTACATTTTCAAATTTGTGTATTATGCATGCATTTCACCACTACACGGGAACTGCATGTATTACTTAAATGCTCAATTTTGCCATCTGTTTAGGATGATAAAATAAAAATAAATTGTGAAATAAACTAATTCACTAAAAGATCAGTAGCTGGCTTCAAACTGAATTAATCCAACTCTGTGAAATTAAAAAAAAGGGATAACTTTTGTCCCAGATGTACAGAGAGGGTGGGAAGGAGTAATTGATAAAATCATAAATTACCTTCACCTGGAAATAACCATTACCATCTAGGTGACAATGTCATAATCTCTTCCACCTAGCAGAGAGCTTCTTCGCTCCCATTCAACTCCATTCCTGTTCCATCACTGCCTGTCCATAACCATGAGCAGGAAGGTGGATTTATTCATCATTGTGACAGATACAAAGAGACCAGCATATCCATCCTCCTTCTTGGAGAAGGTTCTCTCCCTCAGTATTGGTCTGGATCACAGTTATGAAGGAACCAGATGCCCTATTGGGCATCAGACCACTTCCGAATATCCATCATGTGATGAATGAAAAGAAGTTTCATACTGATTCTCAGACTTCTAATACTTTTGCATCCTTGAACTGCTGTGGAGAAAGTGGATGGATTGCTGGTTAGGGAATATGTTTCTTCTCAGTCCTGAAAGGCCAAAGTAGTCTAGTGCTTACAATCAGTTACAAAAGACTGTCTCACTCCCTTCCTTCCAAGAGCTGCTAACTGGAAGAGAGAAGAGGTCTGAAACTGGAAGATTTATATGATGTCTCCACTGCATAAAAACACTTATGGCAGGCCTTGTAGTGACACTTTCTGCCAGAGTAAATCTCAAGGGAGGAAAGAGCCAATATGCTTTCCCCCTCACCGATTCAAAGAATCACAGAATCACAGGATGGTTGAGGCTGGAAGGGAGCTCTGGAAGTCATCTGGTCCGACCCCCCCGCTCAGGCAAGGTCACCAGGAGCCAGCTGCCCAAGACCCTGTCCAGACGGCTTGTGAGTATCTCTGAGGCTGGAGACCCCACCACCTCCCTGGGCAACCTGTGCCAGTGCTCGGTCACCCTCTGTCATGGTTTAACCCCAGCCAGCAACTAAGCACCACGCAGCCGCTCACTCACTTCCCCCCCCTCCTAGTGGGATCAGGGAGAAAATCGGGAAAAGAAGTAAAACTCATGGGTTGAGATAAGAACAGTTTAATAGAACGGAAAAGAAGAAACTAATAATGATAATGATAACACTAATGAAATGACAACAGTAATAATAAAAGGACTGGAATATACAAGTGATGCACAATGCAATTGCTTACCACCCGCCGACCGATGCCCAGTTAGTCCCCGAGTGGCGATCCCCCAGTTTATATACATCACATGGTATGGAATATCCCTTTGGCCAGTTTGGGTCAGCTGCCCTGGCCGTGTCCCCTCCCAACTCCTTGTGCCCCTCCAGCCTTCTTGGTGGCTGGGAGGGAGAAGCTGAAAAATCCTTGACTTTCGACTAAACATGACTTAGCAACAACTGAAACCATCAGTGTGTTATCAACATTCTTCTCATACCTAACTCAAAAAACACAGCACTGTACCAGCTACTAGGAAGACAATTAACTCTACCCCAGCTGAAACCAGGACACCCTCACAGTGAAAAAGTGTTTCTTGATTTTCAGATGGAACCTCTTGTGTTAGTAGTTAATTACATTAATGAATGGGGTTTTTCTACAAGATCTACAGTCCAAATTTTGTGTTGCTTCTCATTGAATCCCTTCCAACCTCAACCACTCTGTGATTCTGTGTGATTTTGTGATTCTGTAATTTAAATTGGGCATGGTATTAAAAGTCCGGGCAGGCAGTGCTGCACTACTCTTAGGAAAGCAAGCTGTTCATATGTACATAAGCTGCCTTACTGGGTCAGCCCAAGGGCCCGGCTGGTTTAGCTTTCTGCCTCCAACCGTGACTGTTTGCAGTTTACATCAAAATACAGAAGTCTGAGCAAGCATATTGATTGCTCTAATGATACTTCGTTTCAGCATTTAGGATTTTAACAGCTAGAGGGGGTGTCCGGGCTGTCGTGTTTAATAATTACTGAGGAATTTATCCTTCCAGAGTTTATCTAATCTTTTTTGTAGCTACTTACTCTTTTAGCCTCCCTAATATCCTATGGCATTAAGTCTGACAAAGTAATTATATAACCTTTGAAGCACTTCTTGTCTTTGTTTTTTTAAGCCTGCTTAAATGTATAAAGTCACTATGTGCCTTACTGTTTATGCTATGAAAGGAGTGTTTAATCACATCTTCATTCATCTCCGTATCATTTATGACTTCGTAGGCTTGAGCCATGTCTCTTGGTGTGCCTGTTTGAATCCACAGTCTTCATCTTGTTTAGTCTGTCTGTCTTTGGAAGCCTCTGATCCTCCATATCTCTATACCGTGGAGCTTTTCTGGTGTGTCAAACCCCTCACATTTTGTAGATTCTGTAGAATACGTATATTGAGTTTATCAACAAGTATGAGCTCATTTTACTTCATTTCTTCCTTTTCACTTTCATCAGTGGTGACTCAAATATTCCCACTGAAGGCCTTTTGGGCCCATATTGAAATTTTAAAGTAGTACTTACTTATTTCCTCCTAGTGTGTTGTATTTGTGGCATTGGACACATATTTACATCTACTTCTAAAAATTAATTTACTTTCTGGTCTGGAATAATGAAATATGAAAGCAAAAAGCTTATAGAACAGACAGTAGAGGTCATTCCACCCTTTTACTTCGGGATGATAAAACAGGATGGAATTCAGGGAGAGATTAGGGTAAATTTAGGTATCCACTTGAAGTACTTGCGTGTGGACTAGATTTCTAGCCAATGGAGATCTACTCAATAGAAGCAAATTCTTCAGTTGTCCCTGATGTAGACATCTAGTAGCTGGCCAGCCAGACCTCTCTAGGGTCCATCGACTGCAACGATTGTTAGCCTGGAGCTGAATCCAGTCTCTTTTTATGAGGTAGCTTGCTTGTTTTCTAAGAGATGACGACAGACAGAAACACGTAGTTCCTTTATTGGTCTCGCAGTCCTACCTATCCACAGTTCCTTGACTTCAGTGTGTCAGTCTGAGTTCAAGCAAGGCCTCATGCTGTGCTGCTCATTCTTAAACAGCCACAAATGTCTGTTACAGAACTCTCTTCTCGACAATTTGCTATAGAGTTGGTTGGTATTACATGTGTCCTATTGCCTCTCATTTTTTTAAAGGCATTTCACCATTTCCCTTTAGAAGAATAGATGCTGAATATTGGATGCTTGAATTAATTAAGGCTATATGCAGAAAAGAACCAAGACATAAATTTACCAAAATGATTTTCAGCATATTGGAGGAATTGCAGGTGTTGGTTTTTTTTTTCTTTTGTGCAACAGATTCTGTATTGTGTTCCCTCCCTTGCTGAAAAAGCAGTACTGTCACAGTTCTTTAAAAAGATGAATGTTTGGGGAATTTCCCATTTCAGAAAGACTTTTTCTTTTGCATAGTTAGGATTTGGAGCAAAATGGCAATTCTTCTGGACTTGGTGGAAGATTACCCCACGATCCCTTGTCTGCTGTAAAACAGGCAATCTTAGTTATGGAATTTCCTCACTATTGAATTCTTGTAATAGAAACCTGCCTTTTGCCTTGCTTTTTTAATCCAGACTAGCATGATCTGAACAGTGCTGTGAACAGGAGCCTTTAAATATGAATGGGAAAGAGAAAAAAAAAAAAGCGTTATCTGTGAAAACAAACCACTCACAAATCTGTGAGTGACTCAAGAATACAGTGAAGGTTATACGTTTGTATGGAATACAGGGGAAAGTTTAGTGTGATTCACAGTCATCTATTCCCACATGTTTTAATATTTCCCTTAATTTCAATTCTATGCCACCTCTGCCTCAGGGTCTGTATGAGGACTTTCTTCAAATGCTGGTGTTTTTAAAGGGTTGTCAATTGTATACATGAAACAGTTTGAAATTGGAGCAAATATTAACCAAAAAATATAACCCATTTTGTTGCTTTACAATATAAGCTGGAGTGTATTTCACTGTTGATTCTGGTGTCTTGCTTATTAAATATGGGATATTAGATAACTGCCAATATTATAGGGAGGTCATAAAATATAAAATATAAAATACTGATTTCCTTTTTTCTTCCTTTCTGTGAGGGAGGTCCTTGAGGCTTTTTTTTTTAATTACAGCTATAAGGAAGGCATTTTTAAGGTGGTGTACAGGCATGAAAAAAGCATATTCGGGGAGCTGTAAGGAAACAGGTTTGCAGATGATGCTTTCTGTTAATAGCAGCTGGTTGCCAGGTGAAGTCTATAATTCTAATTCTTGCTTGCAGCATTTAAAAGAGCAGCTTTCAACTTGTGATCTGAGGGCTGCTGGTGTTCTATGAACAGCTGTCTACAAAACTCAATTAAACATTTAAAGGCAGCTTTATTAGGTCTGTGGATTAAAAGCCAAGAAGAGATATTTTTTTGGTATGTCCACTATATAGTGTTAGCATTATCATGTTCATGACACATGTGGTGCCACAGGTGCTGTGTGATATATAACAATTCCAAGAATCAACAGTTGCACACTGATGTAAAAATTGTCAGCTAGTAATTGAGAGATAATAGCCACAGGTTAATTTTTGAGGTGCATCCAGCTACAAAAGAGGAAGACACATTTAAAAACTGGTTGAACATGTTGTTTTCTGTTCCAGAAGGAAAAAAAGGCAGTTTGTTTCAGCTTGTTTTAATTTGTTAGATTAATTTCTTCCACTATTTAAATGATAAAAGTATTGACATACTCGTGAAAATTCAGTTTCTTTTCTCTTTTTAAAACACGACTGGTGAAAACTTAGGGATTAGTTCCTAGTTCATTGTGATAAGAGAGAAAATGCTTGTACCCAAAACTAAACCATAAAAATTTAACACAACTTTTTAATTGTGAACATTGGAATTTGAAGACTAACTCAGTCCCAGGGGCTTAGTGCATCTTTAAGGTTTTTTTTCTGGTGTTCAAAAGCATTCAAATATCCAGTATGATGTTGGTTTAGGTTGAAGAAATCACACCCCAATGTAATACATAATGAACTTTCTTGTGTTGCTTCAAAGGAAGGAGTATTATGCATGAAGAACTAGTTTGCTTTTTGTGATTTATATTTGTTTTGTCAAAGCATTTTAAACATATTTGCCTCCTCATACAAGGATTAACTACTTTATTACATTTCAGTTGAATGGCTTGTTGTAAAATGCTCATTTTATTTCTATATAATCAGTGAAAACATTACTTTGGTTTACATTGCTTCATAAAATTGCTCTATGTACTATATAAAAGATGTACATCGGTTTGGAAGAATCAGTGTTTACATGAACTCTGTAATAATACAAGATTTACAGTTTTCCTTGTGCATAGCTATTTCTTAGAAGTCTTTATTTTCAGATTTCATGCTGAGCTGAAATGTTTTGCTGTTCTAATTATAAATTAAACAAATGTATAATTCCAAGATACTAATTTGTTTCAATTTTACATTGTATTTTTAGTTAACTTAAATAATTTTCTTTTTCTTTTATTGTTGTGATCTGTTGTCTGTTTTGTCTGTTGCATGTCCAGGGTTCTAAGGTTAGTATTGCTGCTGTAAGTTTCAGTTTTTTGCATTTTCAAAAATACCTTATTTTTGATCATTTAATATTTTGGCTTTTTTATTATCATTATTATTTTCCTGTATCATATAGTAGGATGTGAATAGGAATAGATTGGGTGTAATCGTTAACTTTTCCTAGCATGTTGCCCTTGAGTAACTTAATGCATTGTCAAGTATGATTCTTACTGTTAGCTACTGGACTGAATGTAGGCAGGTCTATGAGCTAATTTAAATTATAATTAAAAAATTATAAATATATACATGGTTGTCAATAGAAAAACTCTTTAGGCTCTGAAC
>VYZV01040641.1:8969-29581 GCA_013401275.1 Pandion haliaetus
TTATAAAGGTATCATCATTATTTGATAAATAATCTTACACTTAATGCCACGTCGTATAGTACCCAACAACACATTGTAAGTGTACATTTCTCAAACTATGCTTACAGCACTATTGTAGGCAGAATTACAACACAGCATTAACACCTTCCAGCACTCAAAATTTGTTAATGTTCTTAATAGCATGCCATAAAAAAAAATCCCTTAAAACAACCGCCAACTAAAAATATGATTTTATTTAATCTTTGATAATTGTTTATTATAAACATTTTTTTAAAAGTAACTGACAGAGAGTCTAGTCTCCATCTCAATCAATATTTTAACTGGACTAAAACTCTCTTCAGAATGTGTTTTCAAAAACTGATAAACTACATGTCTAAAAACAGACTAAGAGATGAAGAACAGGTTCATTCATTGCTTCCTGGGCAGGAAGAAGGAGGATGTAAATTAATGTCATTAAAAATCTCTTTCTACAGTCATTCTGAAGCTGGAAAGAAATTACACTTTCCAGATACTTGCTCTCTGTCTCCACCTTCAAAGAAATTTTGAGGTATGTGGAGGGATTTTGTGGAATGATAATAAACCTCAAAGAACTAAAAGAAAGTTAGTAGTTTAACATAGTAAAAAAATCAGGAGTATTCTTTTCCTCATAAGAGGACTAAACATGGATAAGGGCTTAGAAAAAGAGTCTTATGAAGAAAAGAGATCAGTTACTGATAAATATGGTATATATAGATATATATATCTGTGTGGCATACACAAGTGTATGTGTGTATAGATATACATAAATCAGTGTATGTGATATATATTTACATTAGTTGCCAAGTTTGAGGCTACTGTGAGGCGAGTGTTTAGAAGACTGAAAAATCAGGCAAGTTAACACTAAAATTCATTGACACATTGTACTGATGTTTAATTAACACAAAAAATATATTACATGCATGCACTTACACTACACAGCTGATGTTGCATAGCTAGTGCTGATAGGTACAGTCCTTGAAGGTACTGGGTCACTGAAGTTGAGGTGAGCAAGCTTCAGAGCTCTTTGGTGAGAGAAACTGGAACTGATGTGGGCTTGCCTTCTTTATTTTCTGTTTAGCTTCTTTGTGCTTGATGTTTTTTTCTGTTTTCAGCCCTTCCCAAAATGGGACCTCATCTGCTGCCAGCACCCCTTCTTTTGTTTTTAGGTTTGCCTGCCTTTCTTCTGTATTCAGCTGGATGCCCTGTCTACTTGCAGTAACTTTTATCATTTGTGTGTCTTCTGGGGCAACTATATGTCTTTGCTACTTTGGAGCTCACATACATACACATTGTGACGCGAACGCCATCACGTTGTTAACAAGTACTTGTATACTGCTGAAGTACTTGTATACTGCTGTTGTTCACACTACATTCGTACCATTTTTGTGTGTTGATATTTGTAAGCAAATTAATATTTATGTATTTTGAAGGTAAATCAATATTAACTATATCCAGATTTATACAATTATAATTAATAGGTGTCACAGGCCTCTCTGCTTTGGCAACAAAAGGAGAGACAAATGAATATGTATTTTACACAATGTTATTCTTTCTTTTCTATATAAGTAAACCAAAAGACTTTCCTGTTTCACTGTGAGAGGAAACAAATACTGTATATATCAAAACTTGCACATTTGAGTCGGCTTTTATCTGTAATCTTAATAAATTTATCATTCATGGCCATTGCTTGGATAACTTCATGCAAATTCTCCATGAGACATATTCCCACAATAGTGAAACTTTCTCAAAATAATACCACAGAAGAATGAGGATACAGCCCAAAAGTCACAGAAGCCAGAGGAAACATAGATGAAACAAGCAAACAAACAAGCAAACAAACCATAGCAGAAAATATTACTGGTTGGTTTAATACAGTGGCTGAAATGTTGTGATGCCTCTAAATGCAAAGACGCTGTCAAGTTTGTGTGTGATCTGGATTCCGTAGAACCACATCAAGTTTAATCAAAGAAGATGATCAGGCAGGTCTAGATGAATATTCCCGTTCTTCAGGTTCAATCTTAAAGGTTAGATTCGCTTCATCTACCTGATCTCTGTAAATAATTAAATTTGCTTCATTTCCAGCCTACATTTCTGTAACAAGTATGAAGTCAAGAAAGCCAATTTTAAAATTTGGATGAACGTTTAGGCCACTGAATATCTATGCTATGTTAAAGGCTATTTGCAACCCCTAAATATTTCAGTTAATTTGATTGCTACTATACATTATGTTATTTTTTTGTTTTCTAAACTCTTCTGACACACATTTTCAGCTTTTGCGAACCTGCATGTGAGGTGATTTTGGCTACCTAGGGCTAGATACAAGGTGGTTCGCACATCTAATAAACATATTTTATAATAAAAAATAAAACTATTTTAAACATCATGTTCTTCACTGAAAAAAACCCTACCAACCCACCCCGCCAAAAAAAAGATATTATAAAACATTAAAAAATAATGAGACAGAAACAAAAGGAGGCATCAAAAATAAGGAATAAGCTAAGAGATCTTTGATAATTTCATGTGGAGAAAGGCAAAGTTTCAAGTTCCCAACCTGAGAGAAGACAGTTTGGCAAATATGACAGTCTCATTTAATTTCTCCTTGGAGCTATTCTTTACATAAATAAAGAAATACATGTTGGATTAGCCAAGTTTTTCATACCCTACATGAGGAAATTGTGATTTAACTCTGGGATCAGTCTTACATTGGCCAAATAAATATTTGATTGTACATACACATAAACTGCTAGCAGGATGAAATACTGAAAGAAGAGATTCCTGATGAATTAGGGCACAAAGTTGGAATGGAACACAGAACCTGTAAGGAAGGTACCCTGTGGTCACCAGATGGGTTTGCAGCCAGGACCCTCTGCTTTTCTTATGTTCTTCAGTTTCAACTAAACCTTTGCTATAAATGTCTTAAATAATTTGTTAAAGAAAATCCTGTCTATACTATTTACTGAGAGGTCTTAATGTCTTTTATTCTAATGGAGAAAAAATGGTTTGTTGTCAATTTTCTGATGACATGTATATAAGAGTGGGATTAAACACACTGTGTTACAGAATAAAACCACAGATTTAAACCTAACCCTGGCTCCCAAGCTTCTCCTATATTTGCTGTCTCATAGGGAAATATCTGTAAGATCAGATATGTATTCCCTTAGGGTAGGCAAGCATGATATATATGAAGCACTATTGATTTTGCTTCCAAATGAACACAATAGAAAAGGTAGAATATATCAAGACATGATGTAACAAAGGTCTCCCAGGATTGGAGGTGTATTTGGGAAAATTTGCCAGCTATTTTGACATATAGGAACTTTCAGTATGCAGCATAGGTCATTTCTGTGTCAGTCTCAGGAACAAAAAAAAAGAAAAGGAGAACATAATTTCATACCCAGTTTTAAATTAAATTCAGTGTTCTACAAAGCCATTGATCCAGCAAATGAGCTTTCTGCTGACAGGGAACGACAAGCCTATGCTTCTTTGTGTGGAAAGGCAAGCCAGGAACTAGAAATCACAGCAGGCAGGCAGGGCAGAAGCTCTACCACCAAGGGACACCATTACAGAGTACGCATGCAAGAAGAGCAGGGGCTTGGTGGCAGTGACCAGCGTCAGCCAACAGCCCTGTGATTGCCAGCCATGACCTTAGTGACAATGCCAGACCAGGAAACCAAGTCAGTGATGCCAGGTCAGGGACAGCAAGGTGCAATACCAGGGAGAGGCACAGCTGCAACAAAACTCACGCAAGGACCTAGGGCAAGGACTTGAACTTAAATACAGCTTCCACACAAAGGGGACGTAGATCCCAAAAAAGGCTCCCACAGCACATTCTCACAGTTTATGTGTTTTCACAGCGGTTTCATCCCAGGTTACACAGCTGAGCCAAATCAGAGGTGATTTTGAACGCGGATAGCCAAATCCGTAGGACTTGGGGGAAGAGGCTGCAGAGCCTGTTAGTTCCCTCAGCATCTTGATACCTGCATCATTTTTTTTTTTTTTCCAGTTAACAGGAGTTTAAATGCTGTGAGAGTTGAAATCCTCAGCCTTTGGAGAGGACAGGACATTTAACAGAAGCATAGTATTGCCTCGAGATTTCCAACAGTTTTTCCTTTGATTTGGCTAAGGTCTGTACTCTACAGCCATTTAAGTTTTGGCAGGTACTCAGACTGGAAGCCATAAAAAAATACAGAAATAACAAAACAAATCTACCAATTAGCCTGATGCACACACATGCACACACAAACACAAAAAAAACCAGGTAAGATTTGTAATACAGTTTTGAAGGATCCCACTTTAACTTGCTTTGCAGATATGAAGAGTTGGGAAATAGAACTGTAAGAGTTCCATTTATCTAACTGATTTGCCATCTTTTAGCCAGAAGAAAGCACTCTTCCAACTGTTTCAGTAGCACTTTCAAGATACTGTAATGCATTTAAACTGTTTCAATGAAATTTGATTATAACTGCTTGTTCAACAGTACTACCAAATTGTGAATCCTTTATCTCAAAGCTTATAAACAAAATACATGACAAAAATTAATACAAATTCTTCACTGTGTTTTTTACACTGAAGAATCTTTTACTTTAGACATGGGTAGATGTTAAAGTGTGGTATAGGAAACCTCTTTATTGCCATATTCCTTCACCACTTTAAATAAGAATCTTCCTTAAGCTGAAGTTTAGGAAAGAATTATTTTTAAGCTTTGGGAGCTAATTTCTACAGCACATAGAAAAATGTTTCCTCAAATGTCTACTGTTTATGTGAAGTATGACTAAGATAAGATGTCAGACCGCTTTTCATCTGAGAGGGATTTTTTCTTCCTGCTAGGTTGACTTGGACACTATGATGTTTTGTTCCCTCCTTATCACAGTACAGAGCTCGTTTGTCATCTGGACTGTAAATTTCATTGATCATACCATGTAGCTTTCTACCCTAAGGTTATTGAGTTTGAGCACTAGCATCATGCATCTCAAATCTGCATATTGTAAACTTTATTTGCAGTATGTATTTTATCGATCAGCCAAGAGGTGATGCGATGCTCTAGTGTTTCTTCCCCTCCACAGTAATCCGCAGACAAGTTTATTGAAGTCTTTCAAAAACAGAAGGGAGTAAATATAGCCAAAGCATTTCAAAATAATATATCCTTTAAAATTAAAGTCTGCAACACTGTTTCAGAGCATTGCTTCAATTACTGTGAAACTGTGATTTGTGGTTGTAGTTAATGATGTGGAAAGAGTATGTGATGAGGTCTAATGTCAGACCACTAGCAGGTGCTACGAATTATGGAAGGGTTACCTACTTTGAGTTATTTATTGTTAAATAATACCCAGCCTGCTTCCACTGTATTCCTAACAGCCTCATTTTTACTTATGACACCTAACACAATAAGGAATAAAGCCATTGAAGTCAATACATTTGAGTTAACACTAATCAAAGTAAATGAAAAGAAACATTTTTTTTTCCACTTAAAAAACCCAAACATGGTAAACATAGGTCAAAGTATAAAGTGGTTTAGAGAGCTACATTTGTTCCATTTTTTCCAGTACTAGCTCCACTTCAGGGGTATGAAAACTATTTTGGTAGAAATTCAGGTCCATATTACATTTCTACAGAGTAAATCAGAATCATACTGTTATAGTCATGAACAAAAGACAACAAAACCACCTCTGATTTTCTACTCCTGTAATCACATCTGTAAAAGCAGATTAGGAACATTTTGCTTTCTCAAATTAAATGCAAATGAGCTAGCTGCAGAAGGAACAATGCATTAGAGAATCAGACCTATTGTCCACAGAAGGGATCTTCAGTAACTGCCCAACATTACAGAATTCTGTCAAGGAAGGAAGAAGTAGTTTACAAATTCCTAGGGACATTTTCCTCCATTTAAAACTACCTAAATCAAATTATTTATGATAAAACTTATTATATACAGAACTAATCTTCATTCTTTGGAAGGTTGCTGACCATTTAGGAGATCATTAGAAGTAGTCATAGTAATTTGGCTATTTAAGTTGAATCTCTCTCTGCTAAGTTAAATTCCCCCGCCCCCCTCCGCCTCCCCCCTTAACATAATCAATTTAGGTAACTCCTTGAATTTGAAAATTTGGAACCTTATCCTTAGTTTTACATTCAGTGATGTAGCTACAAGCTTGAAGACTATATAAGAATTTCGGATACTGTATTTGTGAGCTTCTCATATTCCCAGTTTCTGGGAACACAAGATGCTTTGCCAGAGCTACTCTAATACGTTTTCCAGTACAAACCAAAGATGTTCTAATCACAGCTAAACTGCCTCTGATATATTTCCTTTTCTTATCCTAACTAGTTTCCTAGTTTTCACTAATCTACTTGTTTTACAGTGAAAGATTCACCATACCTGCAGGTTTGGGACTGATGATGTGGGTGGGATCAAGACTGAGATTTGTATTAGTCACCACCAAAAAAATTACACTTGGCAGCCTCCTCAGTTGTCTCCTGCCCTTGGCCCAGGATCCCTTTACATACCCCTGGGGCTGTCAATCCCTGCCCCAGCAATGCTGCAGC
Source organism: Pandion haliaetus (assembly GCA_013401275.1). Lineage (NCBI taxonomy): Eukaryota > Metazoa > Chordata > Aves > Accipitriformes > Pandionidae > Pandion > Pandion haliaetus. Next base: position 15,531 of record VYZV01040641.1, read on the forward strand.
AGGGCCACAGGACGAATCCTGGCCAGCCTCGGCCCGTCTCCAGCCCCGTGTAGATGCCCAATGTCCCCAGCTGATCCCTGGCCTGCTCTGTGCCGTGGCTGGGGGAAGGCAGAGCAGGGACTCCCAGCCAGAGCCTGTCCCACTTACTTTGGATTTTAGTGCTGACACTGGCCCCGGCCACGAAGCCCTGCCCTGGCACCCCATGGGGAGCCCCCTTGGACCCCAGCGCCTGGCCTAGGAGAGCAACCAACCTTCACAATGCCCTGACACAAGACAGCAAGCTTTAGCTTTTAATGTTCTGACCAGAGGGGACTGACATTTGAGTTCCTTATCCATATTCTGTTTGGTGACTAAAGGTACATCATAGTCTTTATGTTATGATGTAAATAACTGCTTGCAATATATACCTTTCTCATGTACAATATTTTGTCACTGCTTTCAACACAGTGTTAAACAAATCCCTTTAGATTTTCAGGATCTCATTGGGGATTCTTTGCCAGGGCTGTGCCTAACAAGTATTAAGCACAATTCCTCAAGCAGGTCTTTCAAGGGATGTAAGGCTGGCACCAAAAAATGCCAAAACAGTTGGTTGGTTATATTTTATTGTATCACTTCTTAGTTATATGGAACCATTCATGGGTTAGCCATCTTGCATCCTGAATTAGGTCAGAATTGAAATTAGTCAGATTATTGGAAGTCAGTATTCATATGATTCAACTGCGCTGGTTTTCTTGACTGTCTTTTTTTAAGACAAAGTAATCTATTTGAAATACCTACTTTAGGATTACTGGCTCAGTCACACATGCACACACATACACAGGAAGATGGTAGCAATTATCCCAGCAGGCTTGTCACAGTGTAGATAGTATCCTATTCTCAGTTATTACCTCAGACTTTTCTGATCAAAGATATGTCAGGGGGAAGTCATACCTTTTGGGTCAGCTTTCTTATGATCACAGGTAGGAGGCAGAGTCCTACAGCATAACTTTGGTATGAGTGCTCTACAAAGACACAGAAAAAAACAATTTTATCTTTAAGATTCAGAATTTCCTTAGGGAAATTGCCGATATGACATCTTTTTCCCTCTATACACTCTCTCACTGCTTGCCTAGGTAGTTCAAACCTGACTGTCCCATTCTGGACAACACACCACAGGCATCCCTGAACCTGAGCATAAACATCATTTGGGTCAGAATAGAGGAAGTATGCAGCCTGAATTTGAGATTCTGAGTTTGAGATTCTGAGTCCTGGTAGCTAGGGGTAAAATCATAGGAGTCTTTTTCCTTAGAGATAAGGGCTTTCATACTGAGACTGCATTTTCACCTAGGCACTCCTCTGATAAGAAGTCTGCTTTAATTAACTGCAACAGAATCTAATTCCTAATCAGTTTAAGAGAAAAAAAAAACAACAAAATAAATCTTGCCAAAAAGGATACAATATCAGCACATGAATTCTTACCTTAACGCAATGGTTCACTTTAATCCCACCTTAATAAAAACTGATACAGCTTCCTTATTTTTAAAACTATAAGAAAATGGAAGTGGGAAAGACATTCAAATTCATGGACTGAAACTTTGAAAGCTGATTAGTCATTTCATACCAACATCTATTAATTTCAAAGAAAAATGTTTCTAAATTTATTAGACTGTTTTGAAATTGTTAGTCAACATGCCTAGAACTCTGTGGTGTTATGACAGCCACTTTAAAGCCAAGGAAAGATTTATTTGCTATATGCTTGAAAAGGTCAGAGAGAAAAGTACTTACACAAGGACAATGCACACAGTTTTATATAAACACAACAAGGTAGTAAGTTCAAATATTTGCCCAAATAGAAATAACTCTTGCCTGTCATTTTAAAAATGACCTTCTGATTAAAAGATCATACCAAAGTATTTGTGATGAATTTGAAGAGGCAGTAATTCAGTTTTTCACATAGACCGGTGAGACTGGGCATGTTTCACTCAGATTGGTTTGTTAAATATTTTATAGATCAGTTTTCTGCTTCTTTTGAATTGGAGTGTAATCAACACGTAATATTTTCTTTACTGTCAAGGAACATGTCAAGAAGCTTTTTATATTTGATTATTTATTTCTAGTGTAGATAATTTATTCATCAGCATCACTTGGTTACTGTACCTGTCTTCAAGAGCAATTTTAGTTGATGTAATCTGACAGAATTGTTATGATGAATCAACAAACCTGGCAATATGAATAGAGTAATCCTTAATGTTGGCTAGTAGAATTTATCAATTGTTTCTTCTCTTTCATAGAACAAACCAAACCAAAACAAAACCAAAACAAAAAAAAATCCTCATACAAAAAACCCCAATCTGTCACTGATTTAATTGCTGATAGTAATACGCAAAAGTTGTTTATTACAAAAGGTATTTTCAGCATATTATGATTACACTGTGTCTGGCTGGAATGGAGTTAACGTTCTTCATAGCTTTGGATTTGTGACTAAACCAGTGGTGATAACACACCAGCATTTTGGCTATTGCTGAACAGTGCTTGACAATGACAAGGCTTTCTCTTTTTCTCACTCTGCTCATCCTGCCCCTTCAACAAGTAGGCTGGGGGTGGGCAAGAATTTGGGAGATGATACAGCTGGGACAGCTAACCTGAACTGACCAAAAGGATGATCCACACCATATGACATCCTGCTCAGCAACAAAAACTGCAGGGGATGGTATCTTGCAGGGTAGCTGTTGCTCAGAGATTGGCTGGGCATCCATCTGCCATTGGAGGTGGTGAGTAATTGCCTTTGCATGTTCTTTTTTTTCCTCTCATTCCTTCACTTATTAAACTGTCCTTATTTTGGTTCATGAGCTTTCTTGATTTTGCTCCTCGTACTCTCTTCCCCAGTCCTGATGAGGGTGGAGGTGTGAGTGTGAGTGAGGGAGCAGCTGTGTGGGTGCTTTGTTGCTGGCCAGAGTCAACCCACCACAATGATATATATACATACAGGTATTAAATACCTAAGCTAATATTGTAAATCATATTTTGATTATTCTGTACTTTGGTTATGCAACCACATACAGACCTGTCTTAATAAACTGTTTCAACCAGGTATATCTGCAAGGCCTATTGAGTTGGTGAATTTGATATATGCCTGCTCACGGATTGAGACACAACAAGATGATCTACCCACCATTTTATCTATCCAGCTCTGCCTTTATGAGTACCCAGGTATTCAAACATCAGGTGAGTCTAGGTCAACTGACTTCTCAGCTGAGCAAACTCACATCCCTAGACCATCCCAAAGCCACACTATCATACATATGTTTTTGATATTAAGGTAGTACTAGAGTTCATAAGTCATTAAAAACAGTATCTAGATGATTTTGGCTTCTAGTATGTTCTAAACCACAATCCATAGAGCTGCCAGCTGCAACCCTTCACAAACTATGTGTTAGACCCTGAAAATCATCAGGATGTCTCACAAACGATACAAATGGGTTTCTAAAAATTATATTTGGTACATTTACCTTTTTGTTCTGTATATAACATGTCCATGGTTTCATGCTCTGCCCTCATGGGACACACAAATCTAATTTAAAAAGTAAAACCTAAAATCTTTACCCCCCCCCAAAAAAAAGAGTATGTACAGTATGTGAAATTTTAAACAGGAAATTAAAGAGAACAAAATAAAATCACAAAATTGATGCCGCTGTGCTTATATGTGACTTAGTCCAAAAAACATTCAAATTAAATTACTGCATAAACTAATGTTTAGCAAGGACTAGAAAAACTAAAAAAAAGAACTTGGAAATTAGATAGAGCTTTTTTGGGCATTCTTTTAAGGAATTTAAAATAATTCCTTTTAAGGAATATCTATAATTTTTCATTTTTGTACATTTCTAGTTTTAAATATTTGAATACAATATATCTAAAAACGGTAAAGTTTACAAACCATTTGACTGTTAAGGATGTCAGATCTTTAAATCTCTCTGAAGAAAATTATACATGGTTTCTGAACAATTTTGCATAAGCATAATTCTCCTGTGCCTCTACTTATATGCTTGTAACATTTGTGCAAAACTAATGAAGAGTGCTGATATAAAACAACCTTTTATATACTGCTTATATTTTTTCCCATTGTAACCAGCACACCAATTTGCAAATCAAGAGATATCCCTATATAAAGTTTCACACAATCATTTTCAGTGTCCATAGGTCTCCAATTATAATGAAGAATTTCCTTATTTCTAATTGTTTTTCATGAATATGAAAGCCTACTTTGTACTTATGGCCAGTTACCTCTGACAGCCATGCATTTTTGTTCAGAAAATGTGGCTGCAGGAGTATCAAACAGATTCTTTAATAGGATTTGAACATATTTATCTTCTAAAAGAAATCAAAGTTACCCTTCTGGTTACACTTCTGATAATGATTTACCTTCAATCATATAAGTTATATAGTTGATTATATAAAACTAATATTTTATTCTGTGTAAAACATTTTTAAAATCTTGATCTTTGAATATGTTCACATAATCTTTTCTAGACTGACTTACTCTTCCTGTAACTTAAAATTGTGGCCTCTCTCTGACCATGATTCAACTGAGCTGGAGAAGAGCCATCTCCAAAATGGATGCCAGCATAAATTGTGATATTGGGGCATGCTGCCCTCATTTAACCCTCCAGCTTCTATCCAGCTACTATGAAACTATGCAACAGGACCAGTGAAAACTCAAATGTAGTTGCCTGAGTTTGACCCACAGCAACTATTTCATCTCACTGTTACTACATGAAAGGAGCACAGTGGGGCAGTGTTCCTCTGGCAAACAAACTGCAGTTCCAGAGACTGATACATGATTGCTAATTGGAAACTATAATGTGAACTTTTGCAAAATGCCTGTGTGGACATATCATGGTAGATGATAACCTTTAAGTGTTTACTATAAGCCTGTAACCGTATTTCTTTTACATGCCAAGAGACATAGATGGAATCATGTTTTGAACAGCAAAGGTAATTTTTGCATTTTTGTTGTTTTGTCACAATTTCTCCAATTCAGCATTTCTCTAACCTCTAGAATTCAGTACTCATACACGTGCTTTAAGGTGTGCATTACCTTTTCCTCTGACCAAGAAAAAAAAATAAAGAAGAAAAGGGCTATACAAGGGCTATAGTTCAACAGTGCCCTATGTTATGTTTTGTAATTGAAACAGCACAGGTCAAGGCTGCATCTGGCTGAGAAAATCAGCTTCTCCAACTGAGCTCTCATCCTCCTTTTTTCAGACAAAGGTTAAAGAACAAAAGAGTTTTCTCCTTTCCCTGAATAGAGCACTGGGGAAAAGGGCCATAGGGGAGAACCATTTCCTGTTTTTCTGTAGGGGATGCCATCACTATAAATCTTATTCCAGCTTACTCAAGTACCCAACTCTTTGGTGAATAATTACTTTCTCTATTAGGGAAATTTGAACCTTTCTGTGTTGTGGGGAAGGTAAACACAATCTTCCTCTTCAGGTGAGGAAAGATTTTTCTCTCAGTGCCCCAAATTATATTGACAATATCTACCTCCCCCAAAATATTCTGATTTAAGAGGGAGATGATACTTGGACTAAGGGAGTTGTTCATAGGTTGTTGGGAGTCTCTGCTACATGCAGATGTGTTCATGGTTTCTCAGAGCAGTTGTTAATTTGTCTACCATTTCAAAGTATCTCTCTCTCTCTCTCTCTAAACACTTATAAAGGATCCTTATAAGTATTGTTTTGCTTTTCCCTGTCAGTTCACATGAAATCCATCCATCTTTTGTGAAGGTCTTATTTTATTTTTAAGAAGTGAATAGAAATTAATTCCATTTTCACCCTATGTTGAGAACAGACCTATATATACGTTTCATTAAGTTTGAAAACAACAATCAGAAGTGAACCACCCATTTGTATCTCAGAGAACTTTTGAACAGGATCTCAGCAGTTGGAAGTATATTACCTGTCTATCTGCTACCTTCCTGCGCAGGGAAGGAACAGCAATGTTTGTAGCAATTAGGGCAAGTCAGGCACAGTGAGTACTGTAAAAACCTTAATTGACTTTTTGCTCTCATAGAAATAGGTAAAATATGATCAGCCAGCTGTTCCAAACAAAAGAATAGTTTTGGTGTGCTCAAGAAAATAAATAACTAAATTATGAAAACAGCATTTTGGTAATCAACAAGGCAAATGTGTCCAGATGTGTCTGGAAGACTGTGAGTGCCAAAAATGGCAACAGCAAATAAGAAGATGAAGTACAATTTGAATGGGCTAATCACTACCAAGGTTTTCTCTATTCAACCCAATAACTCATGAAAATTAAGAGTGTTGGGGGTACTTAGAGTACCTGAAAGACTCTGAAGGTGGGAGGGAGACACCATGACCCCGTACCAGGAGCCAGGACCATCTCTGCAACCTCTAGAGAAACCAGGTAACAGAAGAGATCCCATGACCCTGCCCAGGACTATGCACAGCACACTGACTCACCCTGCTTCTCTCAGGGACCATGGCATCTCTCCCATAAAATAGGCAAGTCATGTAATTTGTAAAATTGCATAAATCTATGATTGAACTGTTTTAGTATCCAAATGCCTTCAATCTTCAAATTCTCTTTAGGTCTTAATCTGCGACAATGTGCCTAGCTATTGCTGTAATGAAGCAATATGTTTTCCAGTAAAACATCTGCTTTTCAGTTAGAAATGTGAAAGTTTGCATAATTAAACCACTTGCTTAATAAGTTAATGAAATCACTTCATATGATGTTAAAAAAAGTCTGGCAAACTGTCCCAGTAAATACTTCACTGATGAAAATATGTAAGTCTTTAGTTTTAAAGAAGTATTCACATTCACACACAAATCAAGGCCTTGATGACAATGAAGGGAACAAATTATGTTCCAGAATGTAGGGAATAAATAATTCCTTAATTTGACTTAGTGGAGCATCTTGTTAATTCAGTTAGGTATACCTTTAAATTTTCATGTGTTGGTATATTTGCCCTAGGGACACAGCATGACTTTTTCATTATTTCATTCTCTACTTTTGTACATATGTATACGAGACCTATTATTGATGACCCAGAAGAGTGGCTGTAGATGGCATCTAGTCATCTGAAATATGTTTGAGCCAGATATAGAGAAGGTTTAAATCAGTGTAGCTCTTGCAGCCAGCTGACTGATGGAATTATGCATTCACATAGGATCTGCCTTCTGTTATCTGATGGGTGCATTTTCATTGAAAGATACAGAATCTGTTTCAGATGAGTACACGTTTCACCCAAACATATCATTGCTATGGATGAAAATGGTAGTTAATAAAACTGCATTGTCACTGAGGGCATCTTCCAAACAGATGACCCATATTGGATAATGAATAATAATAATAACCACACAAAACAAAACAAAATCAGGGATCTATTGTACATCAGTATTTTGCATTTCCAAAGGGGGGGTGTGGGAGGAAATAGAACTTTCTTAGTTCTGATATCTGGTTTGTTATGTGATTCCCATTTTATCTCTTCCACCTTTGTATATAGAAAGAATCAATAGATAAAAGATTTTTTTGTTTCCTTTCCAAGTTTCTTACTTTTCAGTCAAGACCATTGCAGCTAGACCTTTGGTTTTAGTTAACCAACTAAGTATAACTAATTACAAAGCTTTTGTTATCCCTTTAACGTGTGAGGTAAATTCGAGAGAGAGATCCAATTATTTTTAAGATGAGGGGTAGGGGAAAAGGTCTCATTTTATATATGCATGCATGAAGAAAAATGAAATAGACTGTGGTATAAGTTAAGGCTAGATTAGAAAAAAGAACAGCTTATTTGTCATTTTAGTTCTTCATTATTTAATTAGGTACTGATGAACAAATCCCTAAAGGTTTGAAATCCTCATTTAAGTCCTCTAAGTGAAATTTTGTCTATAAACAAAACTTTCATGAAACCTTAAATAAGGGATCTTAGAATTCCAGGTGAAAAAAAGAATGGTTTCATAAATATTTAAGAACAGTAGAGGTCAAGAAATGTGTTCTGAAGGAGAAGATGTGATTTTCGTATCTTTTATATTCTACAATAAACAAATACAGTTATGATTTCTTTTTCTTGATGTTAAGTGGAGGAGATATTTAGAGAGGTAGAAATATTAAGAATCAAAGCTCTGCAATGGAAAACATTAAAATTTGGTTTGAACTAATAAAGCCTTTGTAGTAAAATACAGTAATGCTGTGTTTATCTTATGCTGATTTTTAATAAGATATATATCTGTGATTAGAATGTGTTACAATTATACAAGTCAAGTGAAGGCAACCTCTAGAGTTGATGTGAAAGATCAAGAAGAAAGCAAGGAAAAATGATGAAATTAGTATGAAATATTTATATATCAGTTAATGAGGAAGAAGAAGAAACATCTGAAGCCATGAGTTTAAGAACGTGCCTTTTAAAGCAAGTATAGTTTAAAATATGGTTTAGTTATGGACTAGATTCTATGATGGCACATTCATCACACAACTGAACTGATTATTCACACATAATTAGATTTAGTTAGGATAGGGACTCTTATGGACACTTTAATCATTTGCTTCATGAATTGAAAAGGGGCATGCATTTGATTTACTGTCATCTGAGTGGGTGATAAAGATCAGCTAGCTGATAAATGTTGCAAATGAATTTGCTGATCGAAGCTATCCTTTCATTTGTTTTGCACAATAATTAAAGATTAATTAAATCAGACATGCCTCTAATGAAAGACTCTTACCTGCAGTTCCCTTCATCCAACTGGAAAATACAAAACAGACCAAGATGAAAATTCTTCAAAGAATGAGGGCTTGGATAAACAAAAAAAGGGAATGTTTGTATTGTTCTGCAACTATTGATGCAAGCAATGTACAACATTTACACTCTGTCTATTTAGAACAATAATTACTTTTGGACCTAACATCGGTAACATTCAAAAATGAGCACGCAATCAATACAAAACTTGTAAAGGGTTTTTGTTTTGTTTTGGTTTCATTTTTTTAAGTGGAAATGAATTATATGTTTGACAGAGGTAAGCATAGACTTTAAACTGAACAACTTCTAAATCTACTAATGGTGCAGAACGAGAGCTTTTCTGATTAGTGAATAGAAAGTAGTTACTTATTAAAGGTAGTCTTTTGAAGTCTTACGTTTTTTTCTGGTTCAAGTGCTTCATAACAGTCAAGAAAGCATGCTTGTTTGTCATGATCAATGCCCTAAATTAATACTCAAAAAAAAAAAACCCCTCTTGTAATGATTAACTAGGTTTGCTCAAATATATGATTCTCCACTTAGGAACATTCAATTAACATAAGATCTTTTCGCATGTGTGTGTATATGTGTTGGACACTGCTGGCTGTAGCACCTCCAATATGCCCTTGTGGTTTTGTGTATTGCTGTGCCAGAAGCTATCTGCTATAATCCATGGTAGCTTCACCATCACAATACATTGTGTCAGAGTTCAATTTATTAACTCAAGATTTAAACTCTTATGTTGTAAAGTACAAAATTAACAAAAAAAAACCAGTAGAGAAAACAAAAAATTTGAAAGGCCACATCAGTTTTTCAGGATGATTTGGTGGAAAATGGATTGGCACGCCAAGAATATTACTCATTTAAAAACACTTATTTTGGGGCCTTTTCAGGAAGATGCAGGTAAAAATCAACCTGAAATTCAGTAATGTGGAAAGTAAGAGAGACATGTGAGCTAAAAAATGGAAAATGGAATAGTTATCTACAGTGTATTTTAGACACCTATTTTCAGTTGGGGTGAATTGCCTCTATAGGTGATTGTCAGGGTAAGAGGAAACATAGTTAATTTGAAGCCTAACCATTAGATGGTTAAAACAATGTCATATGACCAGTCCTAGTGGTTTTGCTGAAAACAGAAAATGATGAAAGAGAGGGAATATTTCTTTATAAAATTAATTTAGATAAAAGGCAAATTTTTATGTAGCACTGAAATGTACTCTCATATGAAGATGGAAGGGACTATGTAAACTTTCCTTCTTATTTTATGCTGCATTTAATTTTGAAAAACATCTGGTGGTTGACAAAGTACCTAGCTAAAACTTAGCTGCCAGTAACTATAGATTTTATTCATTATCTATATCCTCCTCTTTAAACAATAAGAAATCTACTGAATTAAATAAATAGTTACACAGGTTACAAGCAATACAACCTATACAACAGTTATGATTGATTTTAATAATTAGAACACTAATCTCACGATAAGTCTGTTTATTCATGAATTATGATAATCATGAGTCTCCACAATAGTTTTTAATTACATCTGAATTAAAAGTAATCACATGCTTTCCCAGGGTACGTCTCTAGTTTTATATTCCTTGGGCCATTTCATGTTTCCACAAGGCACCAGAGAATTGACAGAATTTAGGAGGAACATCTTCTAAACATAAGCAGTACAAATGGGCAGAGCTGTCTTTGCAAAGATGTTAGGATATAGAGTATATTGGTCAGGGAAACTGCCAAATTTTAAAATCATATCTGGCATTCTCTCAGAACAGCCTGTTGTGGTTTAAGCCCAGCCGGCAACAAAGCACCACGAAGCCACTCGCTCACTCCTCCCCCCTGGCCCTGGTGGGATGAGGAGAAAATACAAAGGCAGGCTCGTGGGTCGAGGCAAGGACTGGGAGGAATCACTCCCCACTTACGATCACAGTCAAAAGACAGGCTCAACTTGGGGAAGAAACAAAATCAATTTAATTTACCACAAGTCAAATCAAAACAAGGATATTAGGAAGTAAAACCCAACCTTAGAACACATTCCCCCCACCCCTCCCTCCTTCCCTGTTCAACTGCTCTCCCAGTTCTCTCTCCCTCCTCCCCCCGGTGGCACAGGGGAACAGGGGATGGGGGGTTGAGGTCAGCTCACCACACATGGTCTCTGCCGCTCCTTCCTCTGCAGAGGGGATGACTCCTCACTCATCCCCTGCTCCACCGTGGGCTCCACCGTGGGGTCCCTCCCACGGGATACAGTCCTTCACAAATTTCTCCAGCATGGAACATTTCCATGGGCTGCAGTTCTTCAGTCACAGGCTGCTCCAGCACGGGCTTTCCCATGGAGTCACAGATATCTTTGGTGGTATCCACCTGCTCCGGTGTGGGCTCCTCCACGGGCTACAGGTGGGCATCTGCTCCCCCGCTCACCCCCATGGGCTGCAGGGGGACAGCCTGCCGTCTCATCACAGGCTGCAAGGGCATCCCCTCCTCCGGCGCACCTCTTCCCCCTCCTTCACTGACCTTGGTATCTGCAGAGGTGTTCCTCTCACTTTCCATTCTCCTCCCCTGCTACAGGTTTCCCCTCTTAAATACGTTATCCTGGAGGCGCTACCACCATTGCTGATGGGCTTGGCCCGGGCCAGAGGCGGGTCTCATTTGGAGCCAGGGGAAGCTTCTAGCAGCTTCTCACAGGACCCATCCCTGCAGCCCCTCCCTGCTACCAAAACCCCGCCACACAACCCCAAAACACAGCCATACTGGCATATGTCAGGTTTTGAACCAGAGCTGCAATATTTATGCTAGAGATACAGAGTGTGAAGCAATGCAAGTTTTTGGTAGCTTTTCTTAACCTTCTGTATCCTGAAAACTTTAGTCATGCTATAGTTGTCTGCCGTGCCACTATGTTTATCAATATAAAGGCAGTGACATCTAGCCCGTTATGTGATGGTTTTGGCTGAAAATGTGACATTGAATAGAAAGACGAGAGGAAGAAAGAAAATGTAAAGGCTATTAGGAAAAGCATATCTAACTATTGCTAAAATGTCGTCTCTCTGAAAGATGAACAAAAATTGTAATTACATACAGCAAGTTTTGCCTAACATTACACATCAGGTCATATCTTTTGCAGCCATAAATCAGAATACCTTCAAAAATGTCAGTGGAACTATGGTAATGATAAATTTCACAAGATGAGAATCTACCTTAAGACAAAATCAGGACTGGAACCCAACGGGTTTTCATCTCCAGATCTATGCTTAGTTTGTTCTTCCAGACTTGCAATTTCTGATAGCTTGATAAGTAAGCCTCCTAGCACATTATTAACAAAGACTTATCTTGAAACTTAACTTGAAAAAGAAATATGTATAGAGTGAGACGTTGGCCCTCTGCCCACCAGAAAAAACTATAATGGGAATTTGTGTTCATGGAAAATATACCTCTTGGCTCCCATATTCTGTCAGTTGATTTTGTGTTGTTCTGATATTAGGATACCGTTGGTAATGAAGTTCATGTTTCAAGTATTTGCCTTTGATGTCTCTGATGTCTCTGACATTGATTGACTCATTTGGTGACAGAAACCCTTCCACATGCTTACTAAATCTTTGGATATAAAACATTTCTTTCACTTTTGTGTTGAATAGTGGGGTTTGAGGATGTTTTTTCCTCTTCCATATGCCTGCTTTTCTCTTTGCCATGTCTGCTTAACACTTCTGAAGTGCAATGTACCACAGACTAGAGTGGGTACAACTTCAAAATTGCAATGTTGCCCTCAAATAATTTCAAAACTCATAATTTTTTGGAATTAAGACCACATATTGATTTTGATATTTATAAAGATATAAAATCTCAGTACTGGATATCAAATTAACATTTAGTCAAAGAAATTCAAAGTTAACAAGCCATGAAAGAAAAAAACATTGATTTGAAATTAGATTCCTTTTGTAAATTTTGTTCTGAGAGATTTGTTTAGAAGCTTTTAAAATATCCTTCAATTTTTAATCAAAGTTGGGATGTGAGAGAAGGAGGGTGCAACTCTTCATAAATTCTGTCAGTTTTACTGACACCTCAAGAGATTATGGTTGTTTACCTGCCTCAAATGACTGTCACATCTTTATGTCACAGTAAAATGATAAATCAAAGACACCTGAAGTCACTCAAAGAGCTTTATATTTTTGCGATGTGAAGTGTTTATATTTTCCAAACATGAAGGTCATTGTGGTTGTACTTCACCCATTTTTTCTTTAGATTTGGCAGATAAGTTCTACTTATATTTAAAAACCTGGTGCTTCTCCTAAAACTGTGAAAAATAATGCCCATGTTACTTTCCATGGCAGTAACATTTACTGCCCTGGCTTACTCTCTCATTATGCTTTAGTCTGATGTGGACTTCCTAAAAGTTACATTAGCTGACTATGAGGAAACAAGACACTGCAGTCACAGTGCCCAAAAGGAATTAATTCACAGAATCTAATCTATTGATCTTTAACCAACCAATATTTAATAAACACAAGATTTTTTTTCTCCACAAAAGGCACTCATTCTACAAGTTTTGTGTTTACAATACTTCTCTACTTTGAGTTAAAAAAGTCTGAAGACACATCTTGTTTATCAAAATTTAGCTTATTATTTAACTTCATCTTTCACAGTACTGAAGCTGTCACTTATAGAATGGCTTAACAGAAAGATGACCTTTTAGAATCATAGAATCATTTAGGTTGGAAAAGACCTTTAACATCATCGAGTCCAAACATCAACCATGCCCACTAAACCCTGGCCTGAAGTGCCCTGTCTACATGCTTTTTGAATACCTCTAGGGATGGTGATTCCACCACTTCCCTGGGCAGCCTGTTCCAATGCCTAACAACCCTTTCAGTAAAGAATTTTTTCCTAATATCCAATCAAAACCTCCCTGCCAAAACTTGAGGCCATTCCCTCTTGTCCTATCACCAGCCACCTGACAGAAGAGACCAGCACCCACCTCACTGCAACCTCCTTTCAGGTAAGTTGTAGAGAGTGATAAGGTCTCCCCTCAGCCTCCTTTTCTCCAGGCTAAACAACCCCAGTTCCCTCAGCCGCTCCTCATAAGACTTGTGCTCCAGGCCCCTCACCAGCTTCGTTGCCCTTCTCTGGACATGCTCCAGCACCTCCATGTCTTTCCTGTAGTGAGGGGCCCAAAACTGAACACAGTACTCAAGGTGTGGCCTCACCAGTGCTGAGTACAGGGGGACAATCTTTTCCCTGCTCCTGCTAGCCACACTGTTTCTGATACAGGCCAGAATGCCATTGGCCGTCTTGGCCACCTGGGCATGCTGCTGGCTCATACTCAGCCAGCTGT
>VYZV01040642.1:0-19422 GCA_013401275.1 Pandion haliaetus
AATGTTTTAACAAGTCTGTAATGAAATATTTTAGAAAAATAAATCTAGCATAACTGAAATCTGAAGTTGCCTATATATTCTTATTTAGAGGTATCTATCTGTACAGCAGGCAACTTGAACTGCTCTAATACTGGAAAATTTAATGTACCACTCAATTACTATTCTTTAGCCCAATTTAAAATAATAGATTGGGAGTGAGGTCTTAATGCAGTGTAACCTTTGGAACATTAGAAATAACCTCTTTCCCTTCAGTGTACAGTAATGGCATCAGTTTTACCATTTCGCAGGTGAACATATTCTGACTATATTTAAAGTTTTTNGTATTTACCTATATTTATGTATGTTAAATCACTGTGTTATACCACTTTCAATACATTATGTTACCTCTACCTTCAATATCTTTTCCATGTTCAGAATTGGCATTTATCTCTTGAGGGGATTTTTTGTTGTTTTTGTTGGACTCCTGTATTCTGTCTTTCTGTGATCTGGTTGCTTTTTCTTTCAGCAGAGGCATTCCTTCGTTTTCCCTGTGACATGCCTGTTTATAGTTTTGTTGGCATGTCTGTTTGCAACAATATGAAGTACAGAGGCAGATATTGTCAGGTTTTTGTTCAAAGCTGTTCCCAAACTTTTTTTGAGCAGTAAAACATGTCTAATCATTAAAATTTCTTGTGAACATAATCAGTATTTCTTTAGTATGGCTTAGTGGGCCATTTATTAGGGACTGTGGACCATAGTTTGGGAATTGCTATCCTGACCCTTGGTAGTTTACTTGCATTTGTTACCTTTTATGAATGTAACTGGAAAACAGTACTTTCAAATTTTATGTGCGTACACGGTAGGATACTTAATAGTTGGCTCCCATTGTAATTCTGAGAAATAGGTACTCATATATGAATAACTGACATATGCAGGAAAAGTAGTTAAAACATATATAAAAGATGCTAGGAATTAGTGCTTTGAGAACCACAATGCTGAATTTCTAAAGCTTGTTTCTCCTGTGAATCTTACCTAAGGCAGTACTCACACTGGCTTAAGTATAAGCTTATTAAAAAAGATCACTGTGTAGTATAGGGAGCAATGGAAAGTGTTAATACAAATGTTTTTTAGAAAAAGCAGCAAAATTAGCTGAAATTGCAGTTACAGTTGGAAGCTTTCCTTTTTTCTAAACTACAGTCAGTCATTTGATAGGATAGAACAGTTACGGTTTTCCCCTAATATTTCAACATTTGTTGAACAAGAGTCTTTACAGAACATGAGAGCATGACAGTCTGTAGATGCTATGCAAGACATGCTTCTGCCTAGAATTTTCTCATCACATACTTTCTTCCTTCCTCTCATGGAAGGGGAACACTGTTTTCAGGGAGGTATGTAACACAGATGCAATTTTTAATTTGACCACCAGCTAATACAGGCTAGCTCACCTTTGAGAAAAGTGTGTGTATATTATTTAATTTAACTCCTAACTACTTCTAGCTAAACTCTGCTTCTGTTGAGCTTCTGTTTCCTTCTGTGCTTTTCCATTTTGCTTCTCCTCTGTCTGTGACGGTACTGTGCTTTTGAAGTCAGTACTCTATGCTGGGAGTTCATCTAAAAACTGCTACTGCCAGTTTTACCAATGAAACAGTCAAGTAGCTCCAAAACAGTAAGACCTGTGTGAAGTTTCTGGTCAGAGTGTTTTCAGTTAAAGGTTTAGATCTTACTCAGAAATTGAGAACCCTAATTTTAGAACTCCTGTCTCTCCAAAATTCTGTGTTAGCTAGCCTGGGACATTTGCAAAAATATGAATGTTACTGTCATAAAATTTTAAATAAAAATGAAGGAAACATAGCAATAGTCTTAAAGAAATTCTTGTGCTTTTAAAGTAGATACGTAGGATTTGAAGCTATATTGTTGGAAACCATTTCTATATGAATATAGTCACAAAAAAGCACTGTTTTATTTCAACATGCTGTTTAGCATAACCTGGTGGTAAGAATTCCTAACCTCACCTCAAAGGCTTGGATTCTCTTCCCAGCTGCCACCATCTTGTATTGTGAACATGAACACATCACTTCTGTGTGTCTCTGTTTCCATTCCTGCTCTGTTTGTCTTGTCAACTCATAATGCATGGGTTTTGGGGCTGGGGCTGTGTCTTCTATTTGTACGAATGTTCAGTCTACCACAGTGGCTGTTTTGAACAGTATTTAATTTGCTTCTGTATTCCTTGCATGGTAATCGTCTTTAAACAGTGTTTTGTTTAACTTGTTACTGAACACAGACACGTACTAGTATGCAAGTAGTCTTTGTGAATGTGTTAACTTACTCGAGTGTGCAATGTTTTCTCAGGTTCCAGTAGCCAGAGCCAGCATTCTCTGGCTCATTGGCGAGTACTGTGAACGGGTTCCGAAGATCGCACCTGATGTTTTGAGAAAGACAGCCAAGACCTTCACTAACGAAGATGACCTTGTAAAGTTGCAGATCTTAAATTTGGGGGCAAAACTCTATTTAACAAACTCAAAGCAGGTAAGCTTAAATTCAGACGTGTACATATTTAGAGTCACAGTAGGTTTTGTACAGTCTGTATAGATCAGTGGTGATTTATATAAGTAACCAAAACTAGAAAGCTGAACATCAGTTTCAAGAAATGTAACAGACTAAATCTAACCATGAGTCTTTTAGTATGTGCTGGATTGTAAACATGAATGTAGTGATGAGATCACTTTTTTGCCTCTTGCTTTCTTGGGGAATTTGTGGATTTTTTAAATTCACATAAATAGGAAAGATTTGTAAATTGTTTTACTAATATTAGGTAGGAGATTTTCCTGATGTGATTTGCTGTTTTCTGGATCTAAGACCAGAATCTTAAAGGGAGTATTGTCAATTTGAACAAGAAGCTGCTCATTACTTTTCAGGATATCTGAAAGGAGATGCCAGCAAAAGGCCTCATTATGTCTTTCCATCAGCGCTCATCTTAAAGATAGTAACTGCTTCCCTTTTTTCTGTATTTCTTACTATTTCACTTTACTTTGTGGAGAGGGTGGGTTTTGATCATCTCTAGAAATAAAAATAATCTAAATACGTCAGGTAGTGCAAAAAAGGTGAACTTAGATCTCCAGGCAACTGAAAACAATAGCTGTGAGAGGTGTCAGCTGCCTCATTCTTCTCAATAACAGCACTGTGAACTTTGTCACTTTCTGGCTATGGAGTATAGCATCTTGACACTAATTTTTCACTGTAATTCCAATTATTACTGTAAAAAGTTATAAAATCAGAGATTTTTTTTTTTCCCAAATGTAGAAGAAATGTATTGTCTGAGGTGTATACACTTCCCTGGGCTGCTAGACTTCTTTGTTTTACAACAGCTTGGAAAGCACAGGATCTTGTACCTCTGCGACTATGGTGTCTTCTTGTTCCTTGATGGCTATATCCAACTGCAGACTTGATCTGTCTGAGATTTTACTCTGTAGGGCGTGTGGGAGATGAACTGTCTTGCCATGCATTCAGATAAGACTGAATGCTTGTCCTCTGCTTATACAGTCTAAAATGGGTGTTACGGGTTTGTGTGGTGCGGGGTTTTTTTTTGGTAGCGGGGGAGGGGGCTGCAGAGGTGGCTCCTGTGAGAAGCTGTTGGAAGCTCCCCCAGCTCCACATCGGACCCGCCTCTGGCCCAGGCCGACCCCATCAGTGACGGTGGTAGCACCTCTGGGAGAACAGATTTAAGAAGGGGAACCTGCAGTGGGTAGGGGGATTGGAATGTGAGAGGAA
Source organism: Pandion haliaetus (assembly GCA_013401275.1). Taxonomy (NCBI): domain Eukaryota; kingdom Metazoa; phylum Chordata; class Aves; order Accipitriformes; family Pandionidae; genus Pandion; species Pandion haliaetus. The sequence goes on from VYZV01040642.1 coordinate 3,748, forward strand.
TACCTCTGCAGATACCGAGGTCAGTGAAGAAGGAGGGGGAGGAGGGGCGCCTGAGGAGGCTGATGGCCCTGCAGCCTGTGGTGAGACGGCAGGCTGTCCCCCTGCAGCCCATGGAGGTTAATGGTGGAGCGGAGGCTCCCGAAGATGGCCATGACTCCATGGGAAAATCCGCGCTGGAGCAGTGTGTGACTGGAGAGCAGCCTGTGGAAAGGACCCGCGCCAGGGAAGTTCGGGAGAAACTGAAGCCTGTGGAAAGGACTCACACCAGGGAAGTTTGGGAAGAACTGAAGCCCGTGGAAAGGACTCATGCCAGGGAAGTTTGTGAGGAACTGCAGCCTGCGGAAAGGACTCGCGTTGGAGAAGTTTGTGAAGGACTGTCACCCGTGGTAGGGACCCCGTGGTGGAGCAGGGGAAGAGTGAGGAGTTCTCCCCCTGAGGAAGGAGCGGCAGAGACACGAAACCACGACAATGGGGCAGTGACAAAAGGTGACTTCTTTCTGTCAGTGCTCATCTTAATGAAAATGCTGACTGAGCTAAGGAAGGATTGGTTTGATTATCTAAACTCTCTCCTTTTGGTCCATTGCATAGTATTTGCTAATTTTCCATGTAATTTTTGTGATTTTACAGTGATTTTTCAACACCATATTTAGCCAAAAATCGATTGCCTACAAGGAGATGATGATTTCTGTGATGCTTTTTTTCCAGTTTCACATCTTAATACATTAAAAACTGTCATTATAAGTGTTGCATAACCCTTTATTCAAATACAATAATGATGATAAAGCAGAAGAAACTTGTCTCCTGAGTTGCCTCTTAAATGATAAATATCATCAAAGGCTGTTTTCCTTTTAGTGTTAGGTTGTGGAAAAATAAGTTGTCTTCTCAAGTGGTCAAGCTGTTCCTTTCTAACAGAGTAGGTTGATGACTTGGGTTGATTCAAAGCTCCTTCAAACTAGAATATGATGGTTTTGCCTTTAGGAGCTGGCAACGCTCTTCCTATATCTAAATCCTTATTCACAGGAGTAACTCTTCTTTACTCACTCAGTATTAAAACATTTCTTTCTGGAATGACTTCAGTTCCTAAAAAGTCCAGCCATTTTTCAGTCTAACTTTTCAAACTTGACAGCAGATCTTGTACACTTGACTGCTCAGTTGTCAGTCTGTCCATCTTTCCTCATCCCCATGTGTTCTCGCCCTGTATCCTAGCCTACCACATAATACTTTTTTGAATCCTGTATCAATTTCATCCAAAGTCACTGGAGTTGTGAAAATCTCAAAGATACAATGTCACTTTATTGAGAAGTAGTGGTAGGATAGCTAAGAGAGACTCAACACAACCAAACATATGAAAAGAGCTCTTGCCCTGGTTGGTTCCTTTCTGTAAATATATTATTGTATTTGCTGATAATTTCTTCAGGTATATGTTCAAACACTTAATGCAGCACATGTTCAGGAATGCTTTTTAAGATTCAGGTTTTCTTGTAAGAATTTCTGTTATCCTTTAAATCCTGTGATCACCCTATGAATGAGTGGATAGATAGCTGTTTCTCTCCAGTTGTAGAGCCTCATCTGTTGGTGATACGTGTATTATAAATTTTTTTAAGTGGGGATCTACGAAAAGGTTAATTGCTGCTAATATAGGATAGGCATTAAATTCTTAGAGCTATTGCCACTAGAAGATTCTAGAAATGTTGCTGAAGGATGACTTGAAGTATTCTTTTCATATTAGCCAAACCAAAATGTACAAAAAAGAGTAGTAGATTCTAACAATGTGAGGATAAAAGAAATTATATTATGCCTATATAATGAGCATGTCCAGATAACAGGCTATGTTGACATATGATAATAAATGTATTACATCATATGTCAGAATGCTTTGTCTTACTGTTTTATGAAGCAGTAATGGTGTGCAGATTCTATCATATTTCACCAAATTAATGTGCTTGCTCAAATAATTTTTAGCTTCTTACGGATATTCCTTTGTTAGAAAAACTGATGTGTATTCATTAGTTTGGTTTTTGTTTTTAATTAAAATTAATTGTTTCTATTAGCTACCTCCATGTAGAAAAGCTTCACTACTTGTTTGGTTGCATTGTCATAAGACAAGAAAAAAAATGGTGGTTTCTTCTGTTTTCATGAAAACTATACTATATATGAAGCTTGCAATGAGACTTCTTGCAGATACAGAGCATTTTTCCATATAAATTTGTTGTGTCTTTATCTGTATTGGACAATATGGAAAAGATATTTTAGGGGAGAGGAAGGGGAAGAGGAAAAGGGAAAGGATCAAGGAGAAAATGATCCCATTAAGGAAAATGCAGTCTTTCAGGGTCAACTCTTTATGTAATTCCATCAACGCTCACTGAAAAAGTGTCCACCAACTTTTCCCATTGCTATAGCACTTCACAAGCAAAGACGACTTTTTTTTGTGATCCATTCTATTGAGCTTTCTGCCATGACAGCAAGGAGTCTTGTTTAGTTTTATAGAGGAGAAGTGGTGGCAAGGGCTGCAGGAGGTATCTCTCATTTACATTAATTCATGCTACTTGGGAACCCACCCAATTCCATTAGACTAAACAGCGTAAGTCCTGCATGAATGCAGATTACGTATGTTCTGTCTGATGCAGTTGTTGAAAATTTTATACCCTGGTAAGGAAATAGCTGCCAATAAGCTGTGAAATACATACGGGAAAGTTTTACCTTTTCCAGAGCTGAGACAATACCTTGGGGGAAAAAATCACTTTTCACAGAACCATCTTTGGGTATCAGAGAGAAAAAAGAAACAAAAAATGTTTCACTGAAAGGTTTTTTTAACTATGCTTTTACTGTTATTCTAATGTAATATGACTAATTTCTTCAAATCTTTGGTACCATAGGGTATTTTGTGAAATGTTTGCATGCATTGCATTGTATGTTGTTCTAATTAAAACCATTTTTTGTTTACTGTGTATTTCACTTACAGGAGTTAATATTCTGAAAAAGTATTTTTAAATCTCTAGAAAACACTTTAACTTGCATCCTCAGGGTGAAAATTATTAAACTGAACTTTTCTTAGCAAATTGCACATAACAAAATTGACTGATTTTTTTTTTTAACATATTTTTCTGCTCACATGATTGAAACTGTGTTATTATTATAATAATAGCAAGATAAACAGGATATATATGCAAGGTTGTTTCTTTGTATAAAGAAAATAAATCCTCCTTGACAATACATTTTTAACCCTGTGTTTTTCATCCATTATGAGTTAAAATACTAAAAATTTACTTCCTTATGATGGTATGTTATTTTTGCTCTTTTTCCTGTTTGCTTGTATATAAAGAAAGTGGCATACTTCTTTCAAATATATCTAATGGATGCAAGTCTGTTCAGCACTATTGTTCCTGTTACACTGTGTTATTTCTAAGATACTGGGAACGTCTTCCTGATTTTTTTATATTCTTTTTTTTTTGTTTTAAAAATTTAACTGAATTATTAAAGTTATTTAATACATGCTAATATTCTCAGACATCAAATTAGGAAGTCCTATTATGCTGTAAAAAGCTGTGATAAGTTGCTCTCTTACATAAATAAATAAATGACCGATATTACTGGAGGCTTTAAGCTTCAAGAAAAAAATGGAAGAAGTCTTTTATCCTGGTTTTTAGAGGGCATCAGCAGCTTGCTTTTATGAAAAAGTAACAGCTAAATGCACTGCAAATAATTTGCAGTAATCCAGTTCAGTGATTCATGTGTCTGCTTTAATGGGTCATAATTCAGGATAAAGTAACTGAGTGCAGTCAGAGTGCAGACACTGCTTATGCCAGGGACAGTATCTCTTCATAAAACACACCTCAGCAGAAGCAGTTTGCCAGCCCCCTAATACCCTCTGATGTTTTGATGTCCTGCATATTTTTCCGATTAAGTTTTGAGTGCCATGTTTTTAGTTGTATTTCCACATTCATTATCCTCACGTAGACCCTTCAGCGGGTTTGCCATATATGATTATTTTTTTAATGATGCCTTTCTTTCCACTTCAGCAGTTTAATAATCTAGCACATGGCTGCTTCTCAGTACTCAGCATTCACCTCCCCAATACAGAAGAGGACATGTGCTTTGGCTGCAGAATTCTATTTGCAGCTTTAGAAATGCATATTCCCTGTGGAACAACATTTGTTTGACATAACCATTCATTTTTATTACCTCTTTAAATATGTTTATCCAGAGTTATCAATAATCATAAATAACTTGTATTCTGTTCTTATCCTGTTTTTTTCCACAGACAAAATTGCTTACCCAGTACGTATTAAATCTCGGCAAGTATGATCAAAGCTACGACATCAGAGACCGTACAAGATTTATTAGGCAGCTTATTGTTCCGAATGAGAAGAGTGGAGCTTTAAGCAAATATGCCAAAAAAATATTTCTGGCACAGAAACCTGCCCCATTGCTTGAGTCTCCTTTTAAAGGTATAACTGCCAAAATCATTTGGGAAATGTTCATTGTGTAAAGGAATGTGGCAGCCTATTCTATTTCAAATATGCTCACAAATTGTGTCACTTAGCAAATACAAATGATTAATATGCAAGGGTACTCGCTCTGCTTACTTGCTTTTCAGCAAGCAAGCTTTGCATGGTGCAAACACAGTGCATTTCTCTGATGATAAACCCTGATAAACTGATCCATTTCTATTCATGTGGATTTTAAATTTGATTTAAATAACGGAAGGTGTGTCTTGTGAGGAAAACTATTCTTCAATTTAGGAAAATAGCTCTAGTCTTTTACCTGGACTTTAATAGAAGATTGTTAATGTGAGTATTGCAAACGTTTTATGAATCTGAAATAAATTGAATGTCAAAAGATTAGGGTTTTATTATTTTTCTCCAAAGTCATAATTTTCCCTGTGCGTTTTCCCTGTCTTTTTACAAGTAAGAACCATTGTCTTTATTCTCAAATTGAGAGGTCATCAGGTTATCTTAATTAAAAATGCTCTGTTATTGTGATGATTTGCAATTTTAATTTTCATACTTAGTCCCAGTTTTCAAGCTCTAAAAGGAGCTCCATTTTGAAGAAAAACTATTAAAATTCTGGATGTGTTTGTGCCAAGACATGTATATGGATTGTTTAACTGTGCTGTCATTCTTAATATTCACAGTAAAGTAATTTTTAGAGAAGCTACATTTCAGAGCAACACCTCTAAACACACTGACTGATTAGCTTTTTTATTGACCATTATGGGGGAGATTATTGTAATCTATGGACTGAAATCAGTTTTTTGACCTATGAAGAGCTTCCTAGTTTATATTTATTCCATGACATTTGAGGTAATATAATGGCAATTACCTTTAGCCCTGATTAAGATTGCTCTTTGTGGTAGAGCTCATGGTGTTTGTGTATTTCTCCCCTCCCTCCTGTTTTTTAATAGATCGGGATCATTTCCAGCTTGGCACCTTGTCTCACACACTGAACAGCCGAGCCACTGGCTACCTAGAGCTCTCCGACTGGCCAAAGGTGGCGCCTGACCCCTCCGTCCGAAATGTCGACGTAGCCGAGTTGGTACGTCAGCATCATTGAAAGTAACTTTGCTGAAAGCACTTGTCAGTATAGAATATTAGCCTAAAATACAAGTGTTTAAACACTATCTGTATGCTGTACTGAAAAATGTTGATGCATGTGAACATCCGTGTTGCTTATTGCAGCTTGGAAATGGAACATTTGGAAACCTGCACGTTGCTTGCTCTTTTCTTTTCAATGAGAGAAGTGGATCAACTGTAGGCCACTCCTGCTTCGCTCATGGATTAAATGGGCTTTTTTCCCCTCCATCTCACTTTTGATTTCATGCCTCTCATATTTGCTGTGCTGCAGTATGTTAATTGCTGTTAATGATGAGTGTAGCTGTACTGCCGAAGTAGGAGGGGAGTGGAGGTTTGTTCATGTACAAATCCAAGTCTGAACAGAAAAAACAGATAATATAGGCGAAAGGCAGTGGCAGGGGGAAAAATTACATATGTTTCAAAGTGTAACATTTGGAAGAGACCAGGGTTCACATTTCAGATCATCTGGAGAGAATTAGGAAATTTTATGATAAAAAAATGTCATCTATTAGTGCACTAGTCATTTGTTGACATACAGGGCTGGTCTTCTACTACCAATAGCTTTTTCTTACTGGATTGTAAACTCTGAAGCAAACTCATGTTCTGGTACTGAGTCCTACTAAACGTCAGCAAAAGCTATTGAACAGTAACTGAAATATAAATCTATGGGAATATAACATGCTGATGGTGCTCCTGGAGGTATGACATTGTAACAGGTATAACCAGAAAAGCACATGGTCCTTGTCCTGAGCCAACTTCTACAGTAAATTTGCACATGAAATAATTTGCATATAAGATGTTAGGCATAGAAAGGGTAGAGAAAATTCTAAAAAATAGGTATGACTTGCAGAAGCCAGTGAACAGCAATGTGGTAGAACAAGCATTTCTCCTTAGTACTTTAATATTACTTGTCTACCTTCTTATATACATTTCAGGAAAAGAGGTATTTGTGTACAAACTTCTGAAAGCTTTTATTGGGAGAATCTGAAGGCAGTCAGCTCAAGCGGGGGATTATAAATGATATGGTTGGTATGAAAGAATGTGTGAAGGGGCCTTTGTCCATAAAAACAAAAAGTATTGCAGGAAATTGATCAAATGGAGTAACATCCATCTACCACATAATAGAAAACATCTCCCTCCAACCATTTAAACCTTCAAAACAAACATGAAAATCTTTTCCACATGCTTTTTGCAAGTGTTTTCTTTGGAGAGTGTCGCATTGTCCTTCATTTTGTCGTTCCTCTAATACTGCATGTGCCTACACAATGTGTGTGAATGAAGTTGATTTGTTAAGCTGCAATGCACAATTAAATAGTCATTTATATAAAAAAGAAAACTGGCTTTTTAAAATACCAGCTGCTGGATGGAACGTTACAAAGCTTTAGCAGCTCTTGGTGTTTAAGAGGAAGCCAGTGTGTCTCTAGAGTTGTTCATCATTGCAGGTCACAGTTCGAGCTCTTTCAAAAGTTAGTTTTATTCCAAGTCAGAGCAGTCACTGAGGCAGACCTGTATCACCCTGTTGATATAGTTGTTTGCCTATTTGGTTTTTTCCTGGCCTGAGTTTTTCTTCTGCTTCTCTAGTAGTATGGGGTATATTGAAAGAAAAAAAGTCTGGCCAAAGTATTGCCATGTTCTGGTATTGTCTTCATGGTAAGAATTATTGTTATTTGGACAACTGCAAAGGAAGTGAAATATAATTCCTCTGTGGCTGCTGGAACTTCTGTGTCTGTTGGGTCCGCATCTGTTTTCCCCTTAAAACTTGGGGTGATAAAGGTGGTGACTTGCCATATTTACCCTACATTCTAGTCATAGGCTAAACTCAGCTGGATCTAGAGATAAAACTCTCAGACTTCAGATTCTTTTGGTATAGAAATTTATTTATGGTTACTGATGCTTTTAATCTGCCTTAGTAAATCTTTTTCTAAACTCTCTAATAGACATACCTCACCTTCTATAGGTATGTACAAATTAGTTCTCCTAATTGTGCAAAGAGAAGTTTTGTTTCTCTTTACTTGCTTAGAGGATTTATTTAGAAACTACTTAATACTACTACTGTAAATGTTTTTCTTTGCCCTGTTGTGTCTATATTTTTGTATTGCTGATTGTAAAAGTAAACTTCAGTTGAAATTTATTTACAGGCAAAGGAATGGACTGGAATTCTAGGTAAGACAAAGAAAGAGAAACCTACTGAAAAGTTCTACTCTGAATCAGAAGAGGAGGAAGATGAGTCTAGCAGTACCAGTGCATCAGGTGGGTGTTTGGAAAGCAACTTGCATCTCCACTGCCCGGAGAACTGTATCTTCATAACTGTCCACACTTAAAAAGAATCGGAAAAAAAATCAAAAAAAGCCAGAGCTATGTATAAAATCAGGAAATTGGGGGGGGAAATTTTAGAGTCACTGTAGCTGTGCAGTAATCACTGATTTTAAAGATATGGCTTGTGTGTTCATTAAATGGGTTAGATTTTGCTTTGTTTCCCAATTAAAAAAGCTGGCATGCTATTTTCATCTTGCTTTGAGTCTAGTAAGCGTAGTGAGAGTTTGTAACTCCCATTAAAACTAAAGGCACCTAACTTTTTGCAGGAAGAGTGCCCATGTGCTTGGTTGTTGGGAACCATAAGTCTTGAAGATTTTTTGGAATTTGTTGTTCATGAAGTACTGTTTTCATAGCATGTGCTGTTGTGTTGATAAACGGACAAACTTGTTTAACTGTGTAGTCTTTCATGGGGTTTATTCCGTAAATTGTGTAAAGTATTGCTCTCAAGTTTTACACAACATTTTCTATTTATTATAATGGCGGTGCTGATAGAGAAGATAACTGGCAGCTGCCTGTCAAGTTCAGGGAGCAAAGGTTCTTTTGACCAGTCTCCCACTTAATGCCAGATAGGGAGTTCCCCAAGACAGCTGTTTTAGTAGATGTTAATATAGTTCAGATGTAGTGAAGAACATAATTCTCCCAGGTCCAGACTTTAGACACAGAAAATGTTTAGCATTAGAGACTTGAAAGAATTATCAGCATCTAGTTGAATGGAAGAGGGCACCTTAAAATCTGAATATGGACCTTCTTCCCCCTCATTTCTAACCTGAAGAAATATGCAAAAAAAGTGCTTAAGAATTTTATCACTGAAATTAATAATCTCTGAAACAAGAAAAGAATATATTCACTTCAGATATTTAAATATTTGGTAACTATATGATTAATTAGAGGATTAATAATTTGTTTAAATCAGTGATTCAATCTTCATCACCATCAGTATTCGAGAACAGATTATCAAATTAAGCAACTGGTTGAAAAAATTATCTTGCAGTTAATTGGATGTATAGATTAGAGAATTTGAGGTCATCTCAACTCCTGATAGGGTTATGTAATTTTGAAGAATCCACATGCAATTAATTTATTATTGGGTTTCTAATTTGATAAAGTATAATACTGTAGGCTGAAGAGGACAGCAACAAAGCCAACAAAATTTTGTAAACATTAGGGGAAAGTTATTTTCTTGCCTGCTTTTGACACAGGGTAAATAATGCTAAACCTTGCAACTGGATCTTAAAATACTAAAGCATTGTTTTATTTAAAACAAAATCGGTTTCCTAAAATACAAATTATGTAAGATATTTAGAAAAAAATTGTAAGAGTTTTTTATTTCAGAGAGCGAGTCTCGCAGTGAAAGTGAGAAGGATGATAAGGAAGAAGGCAGCAGTGATGAGAGTAGTGGGAGTTCCTCTTCCAGTGAAGAATCAAGTGACAGTGAATCAGACAGCAAAGAAAGTACTGCAAAGAAAATATCTAGAGCTGCTGCTGAAAGGTAGGTATACATTTATATGGTTTTAATTTTTTGTGATACTAGCTGTTAAAGCAATCTTCCTGTGAACAGTCTAGCTAAGCCTTTAATTAGGATTTTTTGGGGGTGTATTGGTCAAGGAGTGATGTCTCCTGTTTCAGCGTATGCCAGTAATACTCACTGTATGAACTGGGTTCATATTTTCATTAATCAAACTACTCTTATGTTTGGAATTAATTTCTGACTTCAGTAAAATCTTGGGTGGCTTTTTGAAAATTGATGTAACCTTGGGAGGCTGAATAAGTGATCAAACAGTTGTGTGAAACACTTAATTACCTTTTGCAGCAATTTTGCTGAGAGCTAAAATTAAGTCCTTCAACACTTTGCCATTATGTAACTAAGACAATTGATTTTTCTAAATAATGTTATATTAAAAAGATTATGATCCAAATATTAGAGGCAAGGGCTGTGAAGGGAAACGGTCATAAGATATTTAAGTGTTAGCGCTTTTTAAGATTGCCCATTATCAACAGCATTATCATGTATTAAAGTATCATTAAAATTTTGAGTAATTGGGGCTAATACCTTGGATTGTATGAATCTGTTTCTTCCACTGCTGTCAGCAAGTGGCCTCTGCAGACATGATCGCCCTTTACTCCGTAGTCTGCTGCCAGCTCACTTGATGAGTTTGCAGCTCAGCTCAGTCGTGGCTGACAGCGCTGATTGGGGCACAGTACGCACTCTGCTCCTTTTATTACAGACAGTAATTAAAGCAGCTCGCCTTGCCACTTCCATAACAAACACAGCATAATGCCCTAATTATGACTTTATTAATTTAAGTCAAGATTTAATGATTTAAAAAGTGATTTATATTGTTTTTCCTGTTCAGAACAAATGAAATCTGTAGGTTAAATTAATACAGGCTTTTCATCATCGTGAAGTTAAAAAGCTAGTTACCAGTAAATTCTTTTCATTAGAATAACATCTGAAATTTTAAGCAGTAAGGTAAACAATGATTACCCATCAAAACTGGCTGATGTATGGTAAAGTAGCATTTTTAATCTTCAAATCTAGTTTTAAAGATAAACTAAAGTAAAATTGTTGAAAAACAACTTAATTTATATAATGGGTTCACAATAACTTATTTGTTGATGCAACTACAGCTTCTGTTCAATGGCACTAAAGGAAATGTAGATAATTTTGCCAGTACCGATGTTATACATTGTAAAGAAGAAACTTTAAACAGTATACGCTACTGAATTTTTATGTTTAGCTCATTGGCCTCAAACAAGTTTTTAAATGTCATATTGAAATGTAATTTTGATAGCACCTGTTTTTTCACCATAATTTTAACAATCAGATATGCTACATTAGACTTTTTGTGAAGTGTACTCTTGTTTCATGTTTAACTTTGCAAGCTTCAGGTTTGCTGCTTTTAGAAAAAAATGCTTATGACTAAAATTTGGGGGGTTGATTTCAACTTCAGTTACATGGGTAGGCATTATTAGCATGGCTTAAATGTTAATACTGGTTTTTAATAATTTTGAATAAATTTTATTTACGCAATTCATTCCTGGGAAGTTCTTGAGAGGAGGAAGGCATTGCCCTAACTGTTTTCCTTTCTGCCACATTAGATTTTTCAATTGCCCTTCTTTGTATTTTTCCCCCCTAAAAACATTGCTATCTCAAACACTAATGCAGTGTAGTACATTCTTTTGTACTTCTCCTAACGCTAAGGAAAAATGTATAACAACTTAATTTAAGTCCAAAGCGACTCTCAAGTTGAGTGGTCTGGAGTTGTTTAATTATTGTTGACCTTGTTACCCTTCAAGCACTTTAGTAACCAATTTATTGTCTTGGGGAGGAAGCTGAATCAGGTGGTGTATGAAACACCTGATTGGGAAGTATAAAATGGTTGCCTGCCAGATCCAAGAACGGGGTGGGGTTCTATATGCAATAGTAATTTATTTGCTCCATGATAACTATTAGAAAACAATTTTCATTTCCTGCGATGTTTCTAGGTAGTAACTCCCCTCGAGACAAAAGGGTGTTCTACTAATTGCTAGTCATAGTATTATTAGAAGCGAACAAGGCAGATTTTAATAATATTCAGTAGCTGTTAGCACAGAGCAACATAATCCAACATTGCCAGGGTGAACCGAACTTTACTGTGTGAAGAATAGTGTCTCTGAAGTCCATTAGCTGTAAGGTACTCAGTATGACCAAAGGTGTCAGAATGTAATAGCTCTTCTCTATAAACTCTTTAATGGGTTGAAATATTTGTAGATATTAAAGGTCTTATTTCTAGTTAGTTTGATTTAGAAGAATTAACCAAAGAATAAGTTCAATGCGTTGAGGGTATTTTTTTTTTTTTAAAGCAATATTACTTTGCAAAAACATCTTAAAACCCGTCAGGATTCTGTTCATCATATGTGGAATAGTCTGAAAGTTTCTTTATATAAAAGGGCATCTGCACTTCTTTCTGAAATGTCACAACCTTGATGCATGGAAATAATATTTTTAATATTTAATATGTTCACATTTTTGTTTGGCTGTTTCACTGGTTTAGATTATATGTGGTGATTTATTATGTAATGTGATGGAACAAATTTGTGTACCCTTAAATAAGTGACTACTGCTGCCATCTTAGATTTATCATGAAGAAATACTGACTTAAAACTCATCTAATAAAACTTTGAAATGTTATTGTAGGATATTGCCTAAGCAGATTCCTTTGGTGGTTTTATACATCTCTTAAATTTTTTTCAATATGTAGTGATTCAGAGGACATTAAAAAGAAAGCAAAAAGGATCTCCAAAAAGAGAAGCCCATCGAATTCCTCTGATACAGAGTCTGATTCATCAGAAGAAAGTTCTTCAGACTCCGAGGCAGAATCAGACTCTAAAAGTGACTCTGAGTCTGGAAAATCTAGAAGTGCTACCTCTAGTAAGGTAAAAGATGTTTTAAAAAATGCTATAAAATATGAAAAGATGCATCTAACCATCTCTACGTGTTTCTTTTGCAGGAATGGAGATGGGTAGTGGCTTTATGGATATCTAAAAAACCAGAATTTCTAAACAAATTTTTGACCTTTCATAAAAAGACCAATCCCAAAGTAGTTTCATAGTTTAAGCAAGTAAGAATGTTTTATAATGAAAAGCATATTTCTGTTTTAATTATTCAGTTTAATTAACTCCAGATAGAAGAAGAATAGTAGAATCTAATTTTTTTTTTTAGATTACTGTTGAACTGATGAAAGCATAGTAGATGCTAATATCCTGGTTTGGCATGATTGTTATATTAAAATTGGATCTTAAAGCATAACCACTACAGGACTTGGATCTGACAGGAAGAAAAACCAAGAAACAATGTGAGGACATCGTTTCTTAAGAGTTTGAAGACATTCTATTAGAACCACTAGCTTTGTTTTAAAATTCCCTGTTAAAATTGAGAATAGTGCAGTTAATGCATCTATACATAGATCAGTAGAATTAATATTCTTAGGTGTAATCAACTTTTTATTGCTCTCTGTGTTTGATAGGAATAAAGCTTATAAAGGGTTCCATTACTTCAAATTATATTAGCTTTCTTACAACATTTATGAAGTAGCAAACTTTCAAATACATCTTTTCTAAATTGGGTTCAGAAATGTGTAAAGATGCAAAAGCGTTCAACAGAGCCATTCGTGTGTCAGCTTAGTTTTAATTGCTTACCTTGGTGAAGAAAAAGAGGTTAAAAGTTCATTATACTCAAGCTAGCATAATAGAGCTAAAGCTAATGCATTAATTGATTTCTGTTTACCTACCTTTCATTTAAAAAATAAATAAATGAGGAACTTTATGCTAAATCTGTTAAGGTACTGAAACTTATTTTTCTCTTATCAAATATTTCCTGTGCATTTCTTTCTATATATTTTATTAATAAATTGAAGGGTAGAATTGTAGTTCAGAAGTTTCCATTTTAATACTGATACATGGTTTTGAAAATTAAGTGATGCTCTGATGCATTTTAAATTAAGCCAAGACATTTCGGTCAGGACTCCTGTATAGAGTGCTGAACAGTCAAACCAGGCATTGTTTGTTGCATTTGATGCAGTTGTAGAAGCTGGTGGACAGGTGTGTTTTGAACAGTTAACAGGAAAGAGTGTAACTTCTGTAAGCTGTTTCAGTGTATGTTTCCTTTAATTGTGGAGGTAAGGCTCTCTGCTTCTCTAAATCTTGAACTGTACATGGTCTTTGTTTTGTAACTTTATAGGTGCACCTAGGAACTCTGAGTTGTAACCTTGTCTTCTAGTCTATTCCTTTCTACCAAGTAGAACAAGAGATGAAATGAGACTGTAGCCTTTGAGAAATGGAGGTGTGTTTCCATGGTTTGATCATTGTTACCTGCCCAAATACCACACTGGGTAGCACGCCTCTGTCGCAGTTTTTTTCTAGTAGAGAAGCCAAACTGGATCTTGCCAAAAAATGGTAGGACAACAAATGTAACCTAAATCCTCTCAGAATAAACTCCTTTGATGCTAGATGGGACGTGAATTAATTCTAACAGTTTGCAGCTTCTCATATTGGCACAGTATTTTTTCACCAGAAAGTAATAGATACACTTACCTGCTTAGTTCTGAGCAGCCACTGCAAAACCATATTCAAATAATAGTGTCTTCTCTCTGCTGCATTTGTCCATTTTTCTCAGGATATCAGCACCATTGTTCATGATTTCTTTCCCTACAGTTACCTAAACTGTTCTGGTACTTTCACAGGATATGTGAGGACTACTAGCATAAAGAAGCTTTTTGTATTTTAAAATTGCAGTGAAGAATGTGTGAAGTCAAATATACTGAATAATATAAGAACCGGAATGTCCAAGAAGCTTGGGATTGTTTTGTTGAAGTCAATGGAAAATTAAACCCTTGGTTTTTAAGAGAAGAGCAAGAACGTTGCAGTAGTCCTGAAGTCTTACTTCTTTAAGAAGCACCTAAAAAGAAATGTGTTAGGAACAAAAAATATAAGCAAATGACAGAAGACTTGATCAGAGTCAAAGGGTAGAACTGAAAAATTGCAAAGCTTTTAAACATCACAAAAATACTAAAATAAATAGCAATGAGTTTATGTGCATGGCAGCAAGAAAGAAGCAAGGAGATTATTGAAAAGATAGCATAGAGCTCGCTAGGCAAAACCTAAATGTCTGTGTTCCTTAAATTCTTTTTCATTAAGAAATTAGCACCTTTAATGTAAGGGCAACAAGCTATGGCTGATGGAACTGTAAACAGCAATGGTCATATATGAAGGTGTCAGGGTGGAACACTCTTGAACATAGAGGACTGTTTCAGTGTACTGTATTAATCTCTAGGACCATGAAGTTAGTTTCCATTTAAGCCATGATGGATGCCTGCATTTATACTTGAGGTGTTTCTGATACTTGGTTATATTCAGAAGCGTAATTGGATGGGGAGAGCAAGAATGGGGTATTTTATGCTAACTAATTTAGTAAATTTTTTGGAGAGACATGTTTTGAGCCCTGTGATGATATGTGAAGCTAACTGATGATAACCTAGATAAGCCCTTCCAAGCTGGAAAGAAAACCAATTGTTAACAAACTTTAAAGAACATTATAGATAAAGTCTTGTATAGAGCCCTTGTGTTGAGGTATGTTTTACAAGAACCACCCATGTTTATTTTATCTCCAGGAAATTCTTGGAATTTTTTTGCTTCCTTCCTGACTTTTATTCAGGCCACCCAGAAAGCAGACTATTTCAGCCAGGCTCTCCAAAATGCATGATAGATATTTACCTATCAGTAACTGATAGATATTTATTGGAAAAGACATTTCTTATATTATTCTGCTACAGGATATTCTTAATTTGGTCAGTGTATCCGGAGAGATGATTCATTAGGATTTCCTTTCCTTTTAAATAAAACTGAAAAGATTTACTGAAATACGTATTGATAAGAGCAGTAGTTAGTAGGCTCTATTTCTATAGCTTCTCAGTTTGTCACACATTATGAACTGTGTTATGTGGCTGATGTTTTGGGTGGTGTTTACCATTCTATATGTTTTGTTGGGTACCATTGCCATGTTCAGCAGAATTTTCATAATAAAAATGGTTCAATTACACTCACATGGGGGCTTAATTTGTGCATACGTCCATGCATTTACTAGCATTAAAATACACATTATTTTTCCTGAATATATTACTAATGCCTTCATATTTTTTCTCTTGAAGAATCATTTTGAGAAAGCTGTTGTGCTCACTGCAATTGAGCTGCAGCGAATAGAAAAGTCACTCTCTTGTACTGCAGTGTTTTATATCATTTTGAAATATGG
>VYZV01040648.1:0-11703 GCA_013401275.1 Pandion haliaetus
TCTGGTGTGGGTAAGGACCAGTTATAACTGATCAAAAAAACAAGAACTGGTTGAGTTCTATGTATAAGCCCTATTTCCTGCTCCAAGTATGTGCCCTAATTGGAAATAGGGGGAAGAAGATGACAACTTCTTAAAATGAAGAACACAGGTCTTGTTGGAAGTTGATCAGACCATTGTAAGTTTCACAGTTTAGCTGGCTCTGTGGCAAGCAGTTGTGTTTTGTACCGATCTCCTTCAGCTCAACTCTGTCATCATATAGCATCCTCTTTCTTGCAGACTGACAGCCTCAACTTACTTTGGAAAGCCAATGTAAAATACAGTTGTATGTTTCGGGAAATTGCAAGGTGATGGTTTAAAAAGAAAATAAATAGAAGCATAATTGGATGTGGAAGCTATTGATGATCAGCTGGGTGCTGACTGTAAAACCTGTTCTACTTCACTTTCAGGGAAATTGTTGACTAAATTTTTCTAAGTACCAGCCAATTGCCCCCCACACCGTCCCCCCCGAAGGTCTTCCAGATATGCAGTCCCAAGAGTAATCAGAGTGTATTTGATTTTTTCACTCTTGATTTAGCTTAGTAAAAGGAAGTTACGCCTTTAAGCATGATGAAGTTGTCAAGATTTTTATTCTGTACTAAAGCGTGCACAATGGAAGCTACATATTCTCCTTCCACTGGTCCGTTGTGGTGTTACATTCCCTGAAAAGTTTCCTCTTCAAAAAATCTTCAGAATTAAGTCAGGCATTCCTCAGTGTTCCTGTTTACTTTAGTCTGTGCAAATAGTCTGTTGCATGTATGGTTTATTCATTGCCTGTTCAGTGCACATAGACATCTAGTGTCTGAGCTTTGCTTACACACCCATCCTTACTCCTATGTTCTTTTCTCCCTGTCTTATCCTGTAAGTTACCTCTATAGAGAAGAATTGTGTGCCTTTCTGTACAGCTCAGTATTTTCTGCTCTTGTCAGTGGGTAAGTTTGTATTTCCATTAATATTTGGGCTGTTTTCTTCATTTCCCCCCCACCCCCCACTCCGCCCCCAACAGTAATCTGGAATCCTTCTTGTACGGCTTGCATGCCCTGTTTAAGGGAGACTTCCGTATATCTTCAATTAGAGATGAATGGATCTTTGCTGACATGGAACTGCTGAGGAAAGTAGTGGTTCCTGGAATACGGATGTCACTTAAGCTACATCAGGTGAGAGATTACACAGGAAGATGTGTCCAGTTCTTTTAAAAAATAAGCGTCTGGGAGAGAAAAAGAGGAAGAGAGTAAAAAGGCATGTGGTAGAAGTGGACAACTGAAAATAAGGGAATCTTGTCCTTTGTTTTATTATAGGTCACATGGAGGGTAATAGAGAGGAAAAGGGAATGCAGTTTATGCTTAGAGCTTGAAAATTACATTGAATGTAGATCAGAGAATATGTCAAGCCCTGTTTCATGTTCAGCTAGAGATAATTCCCTTATGAACAGCCTGATATTTTCCTTCCCTCTTCCCTTCCCCACATATGTGTGATTGGCTTAAAAGGTTTTTATGCCATTCAGAGCTGCACAGCCCTCTCTTCCAATGGGAGCTGTTTTTCTTGTTCTTTCCTTTGAAGTGTTGTGGTAACACTTTAGTGTTACTCGTTGATCCTGTCAGTAAGGTTTCAGGTGAGAATGAGAACGTTGCCTTTCAGTAAGATGAAATTGGGCTTTGTCTTTATAGTGAAGTGAGGGTGAAGACGAATGAGAGTATCACTCAGTACGTGCTAACATTCTGTGAGGGGGCAAAAGTGTTGGTGCTTTAGACGAGATTGCTTCAAAATCATAGTAAGTAGGTAAATCTTAGTTGCACTTTTAAAATAAGTTTCTTTTTTTGCCTTCATTACAGAGTCTAGAAGTCCCCCAAAGCTAGCAGTGATTGAATCAACTCCTTCATGTAACACAAACTCCCTTAGTTTAGCAGAATGAGTATGTTAGGAGTACATCTAGCAAAGTAGAATAATTACAAAATCATTGTTGAAACCAGCAGAAGTACCACTTTAACAATTTTGAAGTGCTCTCAGTATATTTGTGTTACTGTGCAGAAAGGGCTTGAATTAAGTCAGGGAATGAAAAGTGAGGAAAAATACAAGTATCTCTAGCAATGAAAAACGCTTTTTTCTGAACATTATTGTATTAATCTCTAAAGGGTGATTTTATTCACTTGCAGTGCAATAGCATATCAAAGCTTCAGCCGGGGTTGGAAATTTAGCTGTTAACCACTATCCTTTTTTAACCAGAAAATAATGTGACCTAATACTGACTTGAACTTGCGAATTTTATGTTTCTATTTGACTGGCAGTTGTGTGATAGTATCTGATGCTGAAATAGTTTGTCATCAAGTCTTAGTGTGAATTTATTAATAGAAAATATAGAAAAACCTTATTGTTTCTCTTCCTATTGCTATTTTCATATAATACAGTCTCGTGAATAATCAGTACTTTACTTAAGTGTGTTTTACAGTTGGAGACTTGTGAATAAGCAAAGAAGCTAAAACTAAAACACTTCTGCAGACAATATAAATAAATATTAATCTAGTATAAAATTCAACTAGAAATTTACTTGAATCAGTAATAGGCAGGTCCTTCCAATCATTTTGGTTTGAAGTTAGAGGCAAACACAAGCAAACAGAACTAATCTGTTGGAAGAGAGTTCATCTTTAACAGTGTTCTTTAGTCAGTATCTGATATTTTTGATGTCTAACTTTGTGTAATGTACTGAGCCTTTCAAGAGTTTGAGGTGTGAAATGTTTGATTTTTATATGTAGTTACATCTGAAATGTTAATCATATCTTACTTAACGTGTTCTTGGAAACAGGATCACTTCACTTCTCCAGATGAATATGATGATCCTTCTGTCCTTTATGAAGCCATAACAACCCATGAAGAAAATCTAGTTATAGCACATGAAGGGGACCCTGCTTGGCGGAGTGCAGTTCTTTCCAATTCTCCTTCTCTCCTTGCTCTGCGTCATGTGATGGATGATGGCACCAATGAATATAAAATCATTATGCTAAATAAGCGGTATCTTAGTTTCAGGGTCATTAAGGTAAGCTTTGTGCACATTCCATAATGTGACAGTATGTTGTGGTTTATTTTAATAACTATATCAAACTGCTGCTTTTACTCAAATAATTACTTTTGTTATTGGTCTGTCATTACTAGGGCGGCTGCTTCTCATATAGCGGAAGTATTTAATCAGAAAATCAGTTCCTGACTTAAAATATCTTGTTTCTCATGCCATTCTTAGATTTGCTTTACTCTCACTGTTGCAGCCTGTGTCCGTAAGTTCAGCCTTTTAAAGAACTGGATATATGAATGCTTGCGGTTCCGCAGTGCAGTATTACATATGCTTGTGTCACACACTCTCATTGTTTCACTTTGACACAGCCTTTCTACTTGGCTTTTGCAGGTGAATAAGGAGTGTGTGCGTGGCCTGTGGGCAGGACAACAGCAGGAGCTTGTCTTCCTGCGTAATCGTAATCCAGAAAGAGGAAGCATCCAAAACGCAAAACAAGCTCTGAGGAACATGATCAACTCCTCTTGCGACCAGCCAATTGGATACCCAATCTACGTCTCACCTTTGACTACTTCCTATTCAGATAGTCATGAACAGCTTAAGGAGATTCTCGGGGGAGCTATCAGCTTAGGAAACATCAGAAACTTCATAGTGTCTACATGGCACAGGTGAGCTGAGGAAATGACTTCTCATTAGTATGTGTTCATACTCTCATATTCCATTAACTAGTCTTGTACATGCCCAACACAGCATAGTTTGTAATATTCAGTCACATAAAAATAAATAAGCCTTGACTTTCATTTCAGGCACATCTGTAGCATACGGCAACTGCTTTGGTACAGGATTAATCTTCAAGGCATATAAGTAACTATGTAAATGAGCACTCAGAAAAAACAGGACAGAAAGTCTAGGTGCAAGAACTGCAACTTCAGTTCTAATGTCAGGTCTGATAATGAGGACCAATGGAATTTCTGTATTTTTTTCAGTACCATCACTTTTGCAGTCTATAATACTATCTTTACAGAATCAGGACTATTTGGTAGGGTTCCTGTCTTGCGAATATTTAGTATGCAAGTGCCAATATTAATGTTGGGGTATGCTCATACATAGCAACACAAGCTTTAGCTGTTGTTCAGAATTTCATGAGTGCTTAGGAATACCCTTTATGTCAGACCCAGAGCAAGTAACTGGAGTGATAATATAATCCTCCCTCTACATGACCCTTTGGTAACCCAGTACAAACCCTTACTGTGCTGTGTTTTATAGCCATGAAAACTTTTACTGCCTCTGGCTCCTTATGACTCTGGCTCCAAAAGCAACAGTGGCAGCTGTGTGTGGCATTCAGAAATGTGTGTCCCAGTTCTTACCAGTTCCAGGATCTGGTGCCATAGTTGAAACAGTCCTGTAGCTGTTCTGATGGTCACGTTTACACTTAGACATCTACAGCACGTCAAAACAGAACACGCTGTTTCACCCCAGAATATGCCACACTTAGTACAGTCTGTGGTGTTTTTCTTCTGTCACCACCTGCTTGTCTGACATGTGGATAGAATAACAGGTGAAAGTGGGACACAGAAAAGTATTTGGATCCAAGCTGTGTATGCTTCAGGATTCTGGATCCCAGGGGCAAATAAAATTGGAAAGGAATGCTCAGTGTATTTGAGTGTGATAGAAAGAAAAGAATAATAAAAAGTGGGAATTGAAGGGAGGAGGAGTGTGCTGTGTTTTTTGTATCCATCTGAAGTTTATTAATGCAAACAATGTGGTGAAAAGCCTGTATGGTTATACACACTGGAAGATGTTTGATAACCTACTGTCTGAATGTTCAAAATTCACATGAGAATTTGTGATTCAAATAACTGCAATATGTGCTTCGAACAACTGTGAGTACATTACTGAAGGTAACAAGGAACCAAATACACTAAAAAAGAAAAACTCCGACAACAAAAGCAAACAAAAAACCCAGCAAACATTCTTTTCCTGCTCATCTGAGTAGACAAAGACTTCGCAGTGTAAGAATGTACGACTGGTGTGTTAAGGAGCATAAATCGTACTAAACTGTTACAAAATAACCAAGATGTTCTACCAGTATTTTATATTTAGAATTTTATCACTTTATTGTACTGCAGAGGTGGCTTGATTTTTCAAAAGCTATTTTATATGAGCATTTGGCTTATCATAAATAACTGTTACTTGAGTAGCTGTCACGAAGAAAATTGCAATCTCTTAGAAAGCAGCATCTATATTTGCAAAGCATATTCTGAGAAAATGAAGTCAAGTTTTAACTGATTTTAGGCAGAGCTGTGGATTGTGCTGAATAAAGCCTTTCACTTGTCATTATAAGGCAGTTGTTAAAATCCTGATGTTTAGGAGGCCTGACTTAAGGTGTCAATTGCATTATGTTTTCAGACTAAGGAAAGGCTGTGGAGCTGGCTGCAATAGCGGTGGAAATATTGAAGATTCAGATGCTGGAGGTGGAGCTTCTTGCACTAGTAACAATGCAACTATCAATGAGTCGCAGAGCAGCATGTCACAAGGAGGAGGGACTGCAACTACAGGGCAGGGACCTGGAGCAGTACAGCACCCTCCTGTTGCAGCTCATCCCACAACTCTTCCTGCAGCTCATCCACCAACTCATCCCTCCACTCTGGGTAAAATTAAAACAAAACAAAGCAACAGTCTTATACAAGTACAATCCTATAGCCAGAGCTGGCCTTTCAGCTCTTTGGATCAGGCCTAAGTTAAAAGAAAAAGCAAAGCAAAGTGACTTGTGGTGTTAACACCTGCTGGATTCATCTCAAACTACAGTGCTGTTTTATGTAATGCAAAGTTCCCAAACAGAAATTTGAGCAATAGGAGTATAGTTGTGCTGGCAAAATAGATTTTTTTTTTTTTAATAACACCTCTCTACAGATTGGATCTCTTAACTTCTGTCGTATTGTCTGCAAATGCTAAACTTGTCTTTTTTGTGAATGGATTTATATTTCGTAATTATACAGTGGAATGGATTCTCTATTTCCATAGTATTTTAGCTGAATCCTATCCAGGAGTCCATAGTGATCTGTAGTTAGGGACATGATAAATAGTAAAGCTGAGAAAAAGCTTTCCAAATACTGCCTTTACTCACAACGAATACAAAAGTTTGTGTAGTTGAATGAACGTTATTTTTTTATGTGACATAATTAGATCTATCAGCTGTGGAGAGAGGTATTTACAAGTACTTAGTATAGGAAAAGCAGTGACACCCAATGCTCATAAACTGCAATTCCTGTTTTTCACTTTAAGAGTATTAAATTTTTCTGAACTTGTTTAAAACCAGCTTTTGCTCTAACAAATTTTCTGACTTAATCTTTGAACATCCATCCGGTCAAGCATATTAAGAATATTTAGTGTTTTGAAACATGGACATCTCTACCTGCCTTAATGCCTTAAGTATGGGAAACTTAAATGTTAATATTAAGAAACAAATTGTTAATGTGGGAAGAGCAAGGCTGAAGCATTTTTTTAAGCTACTTGTCTTGCAGGGATTGTGAATTGAACAGAATATGAAATTCCAAGATAAGATGAATGGAATGTATTCAAATGCTCTGCTATATGAAATGTAACAGAGAACTGTAATACAGCTGTTTCAGATGCTGTTGATTAGACCCATCAGTTTTGTATCTAAGTGCTAAAACATGTGTGTGTCAGCAATCTAATGTGTGTTAGGAGGCTGTAGCAAACTCTCCTGATTCTGTATTTTTTACTTTTAGGCACCAGTCACAGCTCTCACTCTGTGCAGTCAAGCCTTGTCAGACATTCCCCTGCCCGTGCCTCGGTAGCTAGCCATTCATCTTATTGCTACGGCAGTCGTCATTCATCTCTTCGCACATCCGCAACAGGCTTTGTGCCTTGTCGGCGCTCTTCCACCAGTCAGATATCCCTTCGTAACCTCCCATCATCCATCCAGTCCCGCCTATCTATGGTGAACCAAATGGAATCTACTGGCCAGACTGGGGTCAGCGCACAGCATGGACTGCCTTCTTCTAGCAGCTCCAGCCAAAGCATCCCAGCCTGTAAACAGCATGCCCTTGTGGGCTTTCTAGGGACAGAAGGAGGGAGTAATGCGACTGAAACTCAGTCAGGTGGTAATGCAAGCCCTGCAAATCAAATGCAAGCCAAAAAGGATGACGTTATTTACAGAATCCAGGTGAATAGTCCAGAAGAACAAGTTAACCTATGCTTCCACATGCTTTTGTTAGTGTTACCTTGTACGGTGTTGAAATCGCCACTTTTGAATACAGACAGTGTGGAATGTCTCAGTGTACAACTATTGTGCAGTTACATTTGGAGAACTAATGTGAAGAAAAGGTTTTCTGGACAGCCAGCCTTCCTGCATGCTTAGACATCCCTGTTTACATTACTTCCTTGTTTTGCTGTAGTGCAGTTTTGAGAATGTCAGCTGAACTCAGTTCTACTTCATACTTAGTTTGCCTTTATTCATTACAACATGTAAAGCTAAACAGCTCCATTTGCAGGGCAGAAAGCAACTAGCTTTTTTCTTTTAAACCAAGTAGATTTTCCATAAAAGTAAGTGTAAAAATACTCATTTTCACTTTCATATGTATTTATTCATTTTCATATGTATTCTTTGGTTATTGCCACAAGTCTGGGCTTACTGAGCAGCAGGCAGTACACCATTGAGTAAGTTAATCATGGCAGCCTTACTGATTTTGTGAAAATCCAGAAATTTGTATTCTTGCTCTTCTAGCTTTTATTAGCCCCTCATACGTGTCTTTGGTAGTATATTAGTGGGAAACTTAAGAAGTGTGTTTAATAGGATAGATCACAGCAAACATGATTTCATTGCTGATACCACCTCATTTTAGAGTAATACTTAGTAAACTGCATCATAGTGGGCAAAGTTAACAAATTAATTTTGCAGGTCTGTACTTAGTAGCTTTAGGTTGCATGCAAGGGCCCTTTTATGAAACTGCCTAATTCCTCTGTGTGAGGAAGATACAGGCAAAGTTGACATGTGCCCTTGGATAGTGGACATTATGCAGTTCTCTCTGTCCTTAAATAGGAAGAAGTTTTCAGTTTTCTCCTGCTGCCCCTGTGGAAAGGCCAGTTTACTTCAAAACATGGGGTGGGTCTTAACTAACCATGCTGGTAGATAAATAGTTCTTCAACCTAACAGTAAATTCTCAAAGACAGTGTTTCTTAAAATACTCTGTAGGAAGTGATAAGCCAGTTCTAACAGCTCATCATGACTTAACCCTTCTTTGCTACTGGACCATGTGCTGCCAATGCTTGTGTTGTGCCAGCTCCTCAGACCCTGCCATAAGCCAGTGTAATTGAAAGAAGGGGTGGGAAAGGGAACCAGAGCTGCTGCTTCAGACAGCAGTGAAGTGGTACCTCGTCAGCTGTGTCTGCAACCACAGCCTAATTTCCAAATTCTGTGCTGTTCAGGCTTTGTCCTAGCCTGGAGTTTGAGTTTCCAACATTGAAATTGGTCAGAAATTGATTTCTGTGCGTTAAAGTCAGTTCTCTGGAAGTATGCAAAAGGCTACAGTTTCTGTTTCTTTTAAATTTTGGCTGAACTAACAGTCAAAACTCAATTCCTACTTATAGTTAATGGATCCCAGTCAAGTACTGGAAGGGATCAACGTGTCAAAAAGGAAAGAGCTGCAGTGGCCAGATGAGGTGATACGGTTAAAAGCTGGAAGAAACAGCTGGAAAGACTGGAGTCCTCAGGAAGGCATGGAAGGCCATGTAAGTTTTGCTTAGAAGTTGACAAGCTAATTTTAAAAAAGGCACTGTCTTGATTCTATGGCAGTCTGCCTAGATGTTAAGGCCAAAGATACATGTAGTAGTAAGTTGGATCAGCAGCTATCCTCCAAGTCGCTGTTATTGGAAAAGCAGGTCTAGAACCTTAATTTGAAGTAGAGGGGTGCTTCTGCAATTGTATCCAAAAGATGCAGCACGGTGATTCAGATGTTGTCAACCACCTCTCCTTCCTTGCCTTCTTCCAGCTCTTGTCATGAGCTCTCAGGCATTGTGCTCATTCATCCAAACTTCATTTTCCTTTCCTGAAACTGTCAATCCTTGAGCAAATACGGAAGGTCAATTTACCAAGGAGTCCTTAATTGAATGGTTAACGGCATTTATTTTTAAATTATTCTGATGAAAATAGAGCCAAGTAACATTGTCTTTAGATGTCTCTTTATTATATAACAGGTACATGATAGGTGTTTCCTTTAAGAAGGAGATCTGCTGTAACTAAAACTTGCAAAAGCCTATGACTTGAAACTCCGTCTCCCTTTTCCCTAGGTGTGTTATATCTGCATTTTATAAAAATTCACTGCATTAGTTAGAAAACTTGTCTCCCAGTTTAGGCTCTCTTTAGGAGGAAAATAAAACAGCTCTATCTTTGAGGCTTTTTGGTTTTTACCGAGGCATACATTTTTTAGACCTTTATGTCCATAAAGATGCTCTAGTGATAAATAGTAAAAGGGAAGAGTCACTGACATTGCATCTGCACTGGTTCATCAATACAGCTGTATTTTCATTTGGAATATGTCAGTTCTGACAGTTTATAAGAATTTGCTTTGATTGACTGCTTACCTCAATTGGATTCAGGGGCTGGATTTTGCTGTCTGACAGTCCACATCCACATCACTGTGGATGTATGTGCAAACTTCAGGTAAGAAATGGCATTATGCTGGTAACAGAGTGTATGCCAAATCTACCTTTATTATATGTATGTGAAGGAAGGGCCCTGGAAATAAATTCCTTCGTGAATAATTGTATCACAGTTGATTGGTCCTTGATTCTTAAGATAGTAGGGTTACTTGTAGGCAGTACCTCCTACCTAGGAATAGAATGCTGTTGTAAACTTTCCTAGTTGTGTTGGGTTTAGATGTTATACTTTTGGAATTTCCTTGTTGGCTGTTGCAGATCAACGAAGTTGTAAAGATGGTGAATGTAAAGGGTTGTATCGAAACATGATCTGTTGCCTGGTATCATTGGGCAATTTTTTTTCACGAGTTTGTGACTGTGTTTTGCAAATTGCAGCATGCTGCCATGTACAGTGATTTATGTTACAGAAAGATTAAAACGAGGATTTGAAGGTCAGAGTAAGCTACTGTTCTGAATGCTTCTCATCTATTTTTGGTGCAGCATACTGGTAGGTTTTTTAGAAGAGCATCTTTCAACCTAAGAAGAAAGGGGGAAAGCACCAGATTATCCTATGTGTGATTAGGAGGAGAGGATTTAACTAGATGACATAGTTTTCACTGCATGCTTCAGCTGCCTGTGGTTAAACATACTAGTATCAGTAAAGCCATTAGCTCTTAGGACAGTCTTCTCTTTCTGATCCNATCAAGCGGTTTACCAGCCAAAGCCTTATGTCAGTCTTCTCAGTATGAAGTTCAGCACTCTGTTTAAAACTTTCCTAGTACATAAAGCATTTTTCCTAACTTTTGCTTTTTATTTTGCTGAGTATACAGTACAGTATATATAATACACAAAGACATTATAGGGTTTCTTCAAGGAAATGAAATTTAGTGCTCCTCCTTGTATAGTACCTGCTTTTTCCAGGACTTTGAGATTAAGGTATACTCTGCATTACCTTTCTATGATACCTGACACTGGCATGTGGAAGAACCCTTCCCCCCCGCCCAAGAGATTATTACCTCTTGGCTATCTAGTGACACTTTGCATGTTATCAGTCATTTATGGGCATCAAATGAATGCCAGTCATGATAGAAGAGATGGTAAAACTGAGTGTGGGGGGGATGCTTGCAGTGAGTTATAGTCTATGTGCAACTTTTGCATATACACAGTTTTTGAGGAGCCGTGATATTGATGCCTTCGGAGTCAGCCCTTCGCTATCTCAAAGGCACCAGTTTTAAGTTGGACAACAAGGATGTAGTACTTGGACTTTATTGGGGAGTGTTTTATGTGTCTGGGGATAGATTATTTCTGGCCTTACTCCATACAGCATAAAAAGTTTATTTGGACAGACTTTGAAGTCAGACTTGAATAGACAGCTTAAATATTGTGCGGTTGCATCAAATGAAGGGGAACTAAAGATGCCATGTTTCCCTGGCTGAAGTGCTGTCCCTGTGGATGCAGTGGGCAAAGCTGAATCTCCTTCACCCGGCGTTAGAGAAATTGGCAGCTGTCAGCTGTGTATAGTGAGGATTAACGGGAGTCTCTTGGATTTGTTCTTGGAAGATGTAGATTACTTTTGTCTTTCTGTCCTTTTTTTCCCTACCTGTATCTTTAGAACTCTTGAAAACTGTACTATCCTGGATTTTGTAAAAATTAATTTTATTTCCTTTTTACCTTACCTTGTCTTGAATTTAGGGTTCTCTTCCCACAACTGGCAAATTTGAGATAACTATTTGTAATGGAGCTGGCAATACTGAAAACCATGTTACTGGAAGCATCCCTGTGGTTCCTTTGGACCACCCAGAAGATAAGGGTGTATTTCTATGGGGGCAGCTGAGCAGAGACATACAAGATCATACAAGGGCCTGTATGGAAAAGGGACCTTCTGATGGTCAATATCAGGCAGGATCCTTGGAAGCAGCGGATCAAAGTACCTGAGTTCTGTAGATCCAAGGGAGTATGGGACAGTAGTTTATGGCACTGTTTCTGAAACCCTTCCTCTTTGTAAT
>VYZV01040648.1:22591-34536 GCA_013401275.1 Pandion haliaetus
TTTTTTCCCCCAGTGTGGCATGATGCAGAGTGCATTAGGACCAAGGCAGGCAGCACCTGTGAGAGGAGACAGCCCTAAGATCACATGGAAGTGCTACTGCTTGGGCTCTCTGACTCAAGTGGGCACCCTGTGCATGGGGAGCTCTTTCATCCACTCTGCAAATCCTCCAGCCTAGGTAAGGATTAGCCGTCGCCTGGGAGTTTGTGCCTGGACAACAAGCATGCTGGATGGGTACCTGCATGGGGTAGCATCACGGGATGGTTTGGGTTGGAAGGGACCTTAAAGATCATCTAGTTCCAACCCCCCTGCCATGGGCAGGGACACTTTCCTCTAGACCAGGTTGCTCAAAGCCCCATCCAACCTGGCCTTCAACGCTTCCAGGGATGGGACATCCACAGCCTCTCTGGGAAACCTGGTCCCATGCCTCGCCACCCTCATTGTAAAAAAAGTCTTCCTTACGTCCAATCTAAACCCACCGTGCTCTTTCGGTTTAAAACCGTTGCCCCTTTTCCTGTCACTACAGGCCCTGGTGAAATGCCTCTGTCTTTCTTACAAGCCCCCTTCATGTGCTGAAAGGCGAGGTACCTGTCGGGTGCGAGAAGCGGGGAGCACCAGACAGCAGAAACAGCGTTACCTGCCGCGAAGCTGATAAACATCGAAGATTGATGTTAACCAACCAAGCGGGACCAACCCAAGGGCCGATTCGATGAAAGCCCTATGCATTTCTGCCTGGGCCTCGCTGCCTCTCCGGCTCGGCTGTTGCAGCAGAGGTTGGAGGCCTTCGGAGCCCTGCACGTGTGCCAGAGAATTGCTGTGAGCAACCAGCCGCTCCCCTCCCTCGCCTGTGCTGCAAAACCCCCCTCGTGGATAATAATGAATGGAAGTGACCTGTGTAATGAATAATTGGCTCGGAGCGCGGCGCTGGCTGCAATTACAAGTTCATCTGTACGTGATGTTACGCTGCACGGCTCCCTAACTATTTTCAACACAATTGGTTTTCATTATGGAAAATGCGTTCCCTGAAGGAGACGGCAGCGGTGCGGGTGGTGCTGCGCAGCGGCACAGCAGAGCTGGGCTTCGTCTCGGGTACGAAACGCACCACGTGAACGCGAATAAATGTCAAGTCTGGGGGAAGCGGTGCTTTTTCCGCTCCTGTGCCAAGCTCAAAAACGCGTGCTCGCCCTTCCCCCTGGCCAACGAGCTGTCAGCACCGGGGGGATGGAGGGAGGGCAGCACCCCCTCGCCTCTCTCACCCCCGGCCACAGCAGCTCCTCGGGGGAGGGAGCAGACAGGGCCCCTCTGAGCTCCCTGTCGTCCGTGTCCGTCCCCCCCCCCGCCCCGTGGGATGGAGGTGAATGCTCGGCACTGCCCCTGGGAGGCCTTGGCACCGGCACGGCTGGAAAACTGTACGGGGGCCATCCTCCGGCTGCCAGCTCAGGATTTAGAGGCGTGCCAGGACTTACTGCTAAGTTATTCTCTGTTTTATTAAATATTTAGCAGCGACTGTTCTAGAGATTAGTGGTGAATGATAGGAAAAAAACCAAACCGCACAGATGACTTTTACAGTTGGGTTTGGTGTACCAGTACTCCTACACCCGCGTTTCTCTCCCAACATGAGCCAAATTGCACAGCTTTATGTAACCAGCTATATAAAGACCGCCTTGAAGGAAGGTGAAAATGCCGCCCACAGCACCCCTTGCCCTCCCCCAGGTGTGTGGGCTGCTCACAGCCTGGCTGTCCTGTCCCCGCCCCGATGGAGTGCTGTTCCTTAAAGATGCCCAAGTGCCACTCAAAGATGCCCAAGTGCCAGCTATGTGCCCGATGTGCACCCAAATGCCTGAGGTGCATCGGTCATCGTCTGCGCCCTGGGGAAGCTGCTTCTAGCTCTGGCACGTTGCTGCCTGAGGTGTTTTCGTGGTCGGGGGTGGGGGGACGGAGGAAGAGGCGGGGGAGTTTATAGGCACCCTGCAAAGCATAGACCGGGCAGTGTGTTCAGGCTGAGAGCCTTCGCTCGCCCGGGTGCAGAAGGCATTTGGGCAGGGTGAGCAATGATTCAGCCTTGTGGCTTGTCTCTAGGCCTTTCAGAGTAGTGCAGGGGCAGCCCCAGGTTTGCTAGAGAGATCCCAGAACACGTTATTCTATGTGTGTGTATATATACACACACATATATATGTACCTAGTGCGTATATACATATATATATATATATATGTACCTAGTGTGTGTGTGTGTATATATATATACACGCACACACTAGTTTCTGAAATTAAGGCTGCCTTACAGAGCCATGTCCGGGGATGTCTGCAGCAAAGCAGGCATCGCACAAAGGTTTAGGCAGAAAGCACGTGGATCGCATGAGCTGGAAGGTCCGAGAAAATTGTAGCCGTAGCTCAGCATTCCTGCCTGAGCCCAGCTTGGGGATTTGCTACAGGGTGCTTGCATCTGTGGCCACAACTGCGTTTTCATTTTCATCCTGCAAATGATTTATAAACAATGCCTGGGAACAAGCATGGCTTTACCGGCTAGCGCTCTCATTCATAAACACGCAGATGCTCACCTTTCTTAACTCTTCTCTAAATGTCTTCCTTGCTGGTTTTAAATGATGCCTAGGAGGATGCGAAGGGTGGCAGTGAAGGGAACTATGCCTCCGTTGTGCACATAATTACAAAACAGTCATCTAAAATACATAATTGCTTGAGCGAGAACTGCTTAAAATATGAGTTCTGACTCAGCTGGCAGCTGCTGTAGCAGGGGCCAAGGATGCCGTGGGAGAAGGTGTCTGTGCAGAGGTTAAAGCTGAGCAGCAAGGCACGGGGGCCTGGAATGCAGTCAAAACTCTGCTGCTATGGTGACTTTCGGATCATTTTAATTCTTTCCACCTCCCTTTTCATACCTTCTCGTAGGTGAAAACAGTTTTATCCACCTCATGGGAAAGAAGCATTGTGGGAAGCAATTTCTATATACATATGTCATGCTATAAAGGTTTTCGTAATACTGATGTAGATGTGAGCTTCAGATTTTCTCATTTTTGGGGGGAGGCAGGGTTTCTGAATCAGCCTACTCGACACAGAGCTAGAAGCCAGCCGAGAAAGCAGCCCAGCTCTGTGAGCGCTGCCACGCTCAGAGGTGTTGGAAATCTGAATTCACAGCCTCGAATTTCGCAGTCGTAGCCCCTTCCCCTGCAACAGCTGGAGCCACATCTCTAAGGGGGACTTTTCTGCAGCCAGTGCACTTCAGGGGGTTCAGGAGAAAAGCCTTTGGAGTGATAGAAACACGTCATGCACCAGTGTAAGTCCATCTGCCTGTGACAGGGCTGGAGGCTGGAAAAGGGTTTTCTGTGAGAAATACCTGCCCCGGGAGGGGATCTGCTTAGGCTGGTTTCACCACGGGAGCAGTGTGCCAGGAACTCTTTGCTCTGGATCTCCTTCCCTGTATTGCTGCTTCACATTTTTCCCTTCATCTTCCTTGACATAAGCTAGATTTAGTGCACAGATCTGGTCTTTTATGTTTGTACAGCTCCTTAGACAATATGGCCTTTGAGCACTTATTGTAACATGATTATTTTTGCTGTTCACGTTTCCTGGGCACACTTATAATATTGGTCAGATCCTTTTTCTTCAAATGGGAAAGTATCGGTGATGTGGGCTGTGCTGGTAGTGCAGACTAAAGCCAGTTTATTTCAATATGTATGAGCTTTCCTCCTATGCAATACGGGAAACCTTCCCAAAGTCAAACACAAAATAAGTCATTCCTCCCTTATAAACCTGCCACAGACAGTCCCCTCCGCTGGCATTAGCTCAGTGCCATCTCCTCGTTACGCCACTTGCAGAGAACTGGTTCTGTGTGTATGTCTGTGTCTCTCTTCCTCTCCCCCCGCTGCCCCTGGCTCTCTGCAGTAATTGCCATTCTCCTCCATTCCCACAAGTACAGGAAGATCTACAGGAAATTATATTGCTAATTAAGCTATGGAAGAGAGTACAAAAGCCCTAAACTATAAATACTCCATTTGTGTTAAAAACCAGTGACATGTATTGTCATTGCTGGTTGGAAGCGAGCGCAGCCAAGGAGATGGGTAGAAACTTTGGGCAGCAGGCAGCGCAGGCAGCATGCTCTCAAAGGGTCTCTGACCGCTGCCCCCAGACTCAAGTCACAGCACTGCTGCGGCAAGAAATCAGGATCACAAGCAGAACCACGATTCCTCGGTTATTTAGTTTTTCCGAATATAAACTACAGCAAATTACAGGTGATGTCTGTAAGATTTTTATACAGTGTCATGCTTAAAGTAGCTTTTTAGCAGCAGTGTAGTACATGGTGATGGGATGAAGCCAAAATGCCGCTCACAGCCGCTGCAGCAGCACCCCCGGGCGAAGGCGTGCGCTGGTGCATTAGTTCACCCCCGCACCCCCGTGCCGTACCCCAGTTACAGACCCGCTGCAGCTGCGTGGAGCATCGACCCAGGCACAACCTGGAGCCAACCAGTGCCCGTAGCAGCTGTTTGGTGCCCAGCTCATCCCCACCTGGCACCTGCCGGTCCTTCCCGGCTGGCGGGGCTGCGGGGGCCTTTCAGAAGGATGGGTCCTCAGGGTACGGGTGTGGGACACCTTGCTGGGTCCCATTCGTGTCACCGGACCGGTCGCCGCCTGACCGTTCCCCCTGAACGCCCACCTTCTGCCCAACGCTGCCATGCCACGATGTGCCTGCGCGAATCTGTACTTCACATCGTCGTCTGAGTTCCTGCCTGTAATATTCTGAATTGCACGCAGAGGTCTTAAAACCGCTTTTTGTTATTTTGTACTGAGGCAAGTGGCTGAAGAGGGAGGATGGGCGCTGGGAATGATGCCTGCAGCTGAGCAGCCCTGGAGAGGTTTGTCTTCTGCTGCTGCAGCTACAGACTGCGCCTTGGCTACAAGTTTTTTTTTTTCCAATGACAATAATCAAACCTTTTTCCTTTTTGATGGAATGTAAGATTTTCATATTCTTCACAGGCAAGAGATTTAAGAAAAATACCAAATATTCAGAGAGACATAATAAACCTTGAGACTCAGCAATGCTGTGTATGCAGAAAAAATACCATTTCTAGGTCATGGAAATAGGTTAATTCAGCACTTGCGGGAGCTGAAATCTGGTCCACAAAAGTACTTAGACAGAAAATGTCACTACAGGTGCTTCAGTTCAAAGTTTTGGTCCTCAGACCTGTGCTGAGATGCTGAGATGACAAATATGAAGAAGTTCTGGCCCATTAACCAGAGCTACAAGAAATGCCAGCAGTGCTCCTTCCCCCTGAAATGGTCCAAGCAGCACGAGAGCAATTAGCTAAAAGACCCGACTATTTCTTACGACAGAGGGGGCCGTGGCAATGCACTCTCAAATAAGCTCGTGCACAACTGGGCATAACTTCGGTTTGGGACGTCATTCTGTTGGATACAGTTTCTTTATCATTAAAAAAATAGGAAGTCTTATCCTAAAAGCTACACGTAAAAGGACACATTTCCCGATGGAAGCACTCAGAATTAAGGCATTTACAGAAGTAAAGTTGTGCTTCCTTCCTTAACTTTGTCGTTCGGTGTCTTTTTGTTACAATGCTGCTTCATTACATAATTATATGTCTCTCTGGTGTATGTTTGTTTCTTGTCCAATGTGCTAGATGTTGTGCAGTGAATGAATCAGAGTATTGGACGGCCCATCCTGCCTAGTGAATGAGGCAGGTGTCCTGTGGGAAAATAATGCTATAATCAGCTTCTACTGCTGTTTGTGTATGCCAAGAAGCCAGATCAAAGTGTTTCAAGCAGATTTCATCTCACCTCTGTTTAGCACCGAAGGAGAATTTGCACCTTGCAGCTGATGTGATCTAACAGCTCTCTGCTCCCTTTCCTCTGCCACGGCTCCCCGGCGAGGGGTCTTCCTGCTCCTGGTTTCTGCTCCCCTGGGACTTAGGGAGGTTGCCTCTGACAGCTCAGGGAGCAGAGCCAGCTCAGAGGGCTGCCAGGGCTGGTGTCAATGCAGGGAGGGAGAAGTGGGACTTTTCCTTTCCTTGGCAGCAAGCTGTTAGATCAGCTCAAGCCATAAATAATATCAACCGCCCTCTCTAAGGAAGGTCTTTATCCAGCAAGCACATTGCCCCAGGAAAAGCGCTCTCTGCTCTTAATTAACTGCCCAAGCTACAACACACAAACTCACTTCTGTACAAAATAAAGTCCCTGCAAAATGAACTTCCCTGCTTACCGCATCCTATCCTGGATGAGAGAACTGTTTGCTCGCAGGATTTCCATGCGCAGCCCTGGTGCAGCAGGATAAACGCACACCAGGCACTGATGAAGAGCAGCCAAACCTGCTCACCAGGGGGTTGTTTCTCACTGGACACCCCTTCCCTCCCCAGGGAAGGGACAGCTACAGAAGACTTTCAAAACCCAAACCTTTGGAGGAAAGCCTGTGACTGCATTGAACAGTGCAGGCTCTGCCTCTTTCCCGTGGCTGCATGGGAGAGACACATCAGCCCACCTCCCCCAGCACACCACAGGTACCAAACACCTTTGTTCTGGTTAGCAGTACCTGGTTATCTGGTTACCCAGCGAGGCTCAAAGCTCAGCATGAGTCACTAGGTTGCTGCAGCAAGCAGTGATCCGTAGTCCTTCAGGACCCCTCTGCAGTCAGTGGAGGGTGATAAACAGAGCAGAACCATAGAATATAGCATGGTTTGGGTTAGAATGGACCTTTAAAGGTCACCTAGTCCAACCCCCCTGCACTGAGCAGAGACATCTTCAACTAGATCAGGTTGCTCAGAGCCCCGTCCAACCTGACCGTGAATGTTTCCAGAGATGGGGCATCTACCACCTCTCTGGGCAACCTGTGCCAGTGTTTCACCACCCTTATTGTAAAAAATTTCATCCTTATATCTAGTCTAAATCTACCCTCTTTTAATTCAAAACCATTACCCCTTGTCCTGTGGCAACAGGCTGCACTAAAAAGTTTGACCCCATCTTTCTTATAAGCCCCCTTTTAAGAATTGCAAGGCTGCAATAAGGTCTCCCTGGAGCCTTTTCTTCTCCAGGCTGAACAACCCCAACTCTCTCAGCCTTTCTTCACAGGAGAGGTGTTCCATCCCTCCGATCATTTTTGTGGTCCTCCTCTGAAGCCACTCCAACAGCTCCATGTCTTTCCTGTGCTGAGGACCCCATAGCTGGACACAGTACTCCAGGTGGGGTCTCACCAGAGCAGAGCAAAGGGGCAGAATGCCCTCCCTTGACCTGCTGGCCACGCTTCTTTTGATGCAGCCCAGGATGCAGCTGGCCTTCTGGGCTGCAAGCACACATTGCCAGCCCATGTCCAGCTTTTCATCCACCAGTACCCCCAAGTCCTTCTCGGCAGGGCTGCTCTCAATCCCTTCATCCCCCAGCCTGTATTGATGCCAGGGGTTGCCCCGACCCAGGTGCAGGACCTTGCACTTGGCCTTGTTGAACCTCATGAATTTCACAGGGGCCCACTTCTCGAGCTTGCCCAGGTCCCTCTGAAGGCATGCCATCCCTCAGGTGTCATCCTCTTTACCTTCCCACAGATGCAGGTTAGATGGTTCTGCACCTGCTGAACACCACATGCTTCACTGCCACAACCTTTAGCACTTCTGGAATATACCCAGTATTTCCTTAGTGTAGTGCTGTAACATACTTTGCCCTTTTTATTTGATGCCTTGTAAATAAGCTTTAACAAAACTGACTACGAGAGGATGGGCATTCAGTCTCGTAACAGCCTCTATGCTCAGGGTGCCTTCACTTTCTGTACAAACCTTTCTTGTGATTTTTGTTTTTGAGAAGCTCCCAGCTGTGCCATGGAAGGACGAACAAGCCCTCACCTGCCCCAAGCGATCCCACTTTGGTAGACTGAGCTTATTAACTATTTCTCTGCTTTTCTTTGCATAACTTAGAAGAACGATGGTCTGCTACAAAACCAATAACCAAATGTGCTTCCTGAGGGTAGGGAAGTGTCCTCCCTAAAGCAAATGCGGCACATGTCAGCAGGGAAAAAACCAGGGGCTTCCTAATGCAATTGTTAAAGCTTTCTCCTCTCTCTGGACTAGCAGAGAACCAGCAGCTCAAACCCCAACCCACCATGAGCTCAATGCTGAACAGAAAGCATGTCAAGACGAGCAACTTCATCAGTCAGAGCCCTGCTCAGCAGTCCCCTGTGAGCCAATTCAAGGAACCCACCTGCATCCTGACAGGCATCAGCATTGGCAGGCGGGGATGAGGATGGTTCCCATAAGCATCCTCCAACAGCTCCTTCTCTCGGAGAGAACCGCTTTTGGCTGTTGGGTAACACAGCTAGTGTTACAAGGCACATGGTGTTAGTCCAGGCTGAAGAGCTGATAGGACTGGATCTGACGTGCTGTGTGTGCACCAACACATCACCTTTTTAATGACACAATTAGCAACTCTTTTTTTTTTTCCATTAGATCTCTGCTTCATTAAGAGTCCACGAGACACACACTAGCAGAAAGAATTATGGCAGTGCAGAAAACTGTCGGTTAGTCTCTGTGCAATTTTCAGATGCATGTACCCTCTGTTAAATAACCTGTATCAGCTGTGCCGTGACGTGGTGCATGTATATATACATATGCATGTGCATTCATATTGCATAAGGTGCTTATATTGCAAGGCAAAGACTGGAAAAAATGTTTGTATTTTGTTTGAGAATACCCGTATCATTCTGCTAATGGAGAAAAGAAATTTGCATGAGTTTGGACATGCAGTTGTATTAGGATTTGTAAATAATTTATATGCATTTTGTCAACAATTTAAATAAGATATCTAATACCTTATAGTTGAAGTCATGAGGCTTTATAAGGCTAACTCGAAGTAAGCATAATGCAAGCTGCGCAACAAAAGAATAAGGACTCCTGTTCCCTCAAACTGGGCTGTAAATGGGACTTAGGCTAGCACGCATTTGTTTCACCTGATGGAAAGATTTAAGCCTATTCAAATGGCTTTAGTCCACGTACAGGGGGAAAAAAGGTCTTTTATCCTTGTTGTGCTTTGTAATAAAACAAAATATCAATGAGTAAGAAAAAGAGAGGCCTTTTTGCCATGTCAGGTATCAATACTTTTAATGAGTAAGTCTGTATGTCTGTTAGTCTGGGTGTGAAAGCTTTTTCCTTCCCTTGCTCCAAGGTGACAGCTAGTTCAGAAAGCTGGGCTAACGTCTTCCATGCGGATAAATGCTGAAGGTGGCATTTCACAGCTGTTCTCTCCTGAGAGCTGAGGTCGGAAAGGAATGATTTATTTCCACCTGTGAAATTCCTGCGTTTGCTCGCTGAGATTGCTTTTTCTCACCGGTACCTGAAATAGTTACGCCACTTGTGGGTGAGATAATGATGAAACCACACGTACCTGTGGGGGTTTATATCTAGAATCATACAAAAATTCTTTCAAATCCCCAGAAGTACAACTTGTCAGGCTGAATATTCAGTCCGGGTCTCTTAGAGAAGCACTGCTATATGAAGGGCAGGACGGACGGTGCGCATGAGGTTGGATCAAAAGCCGTTGCCACTTTCTGAGAAATGGGTGTTTATAGCACGTTAACACTAAGAGAAAAGGGAAGCCTTGGGCATTAAATCTTTCGGGAAAGTACACGGCACGGCTAGATAGGGAGGGGTGGTAACATGCTGGCATAATTTATACCACAAAGTGCAGGGAGAAGTGCAAGACCAAAACCTACATATTCATTGCCACACGTGGCCAACGTGCCAGAGCTGCAGAGATGAGCTGGAGCTGTGCTAGCCCAGCCTGGGATGAGGCACCCCCAGAGCTGTGGGAGGGCAGCTTCGCCCCATGCATTATTTTGTACAGGAATGGCAGAAAACGCTCTGCTCTCCTTGCAAAGAGCAATGCTTTTCTTGTTGAGGGTAGGGTCTTATGAAGTTTTTTTCATAAGCTTATCATCTAGTCTCCCACCCAGTTTGAGCTTCTCCCACAGAACGACAAATTTGTGAATTGCCGGGGATGCTAGCCTGAGTTTTTCCAAAGTAATTGCTCGTATTTGGAAACTCTTTGTTCTTTGACCAGGATGACATTATTAAAATGTGTTGACCTTCCTGAAAATCTTGCTGATAACTGAAACGGGCAGAAAGCAGGCAGAAGTGCAGCATTGCCAATGTTGCTGGCCAGTTTTTGTGTCAGATATACTTCCTTTATTGCTCTAAAGTGGTGCAAGGAAATAGATTTTTTTTTTTTTAACACTGTAGATATCCATCCATCACCTGAATTTTTCTTGGTATCATTACACGGCTCTGGGGGGCATCTGGCATCTGTTTACTCATGCGCTGAGAGCTTGCCTAAATGAACTGCTGATGGAAGCATTCAACATTTCTCTGCTCATCAGAGCTGTTCTATTTGTTTAATCAGCAACTCTGTGCTCTTGGTTGTCTGTGCCCTGTTAGGCAGTGACTGTGCCTCCGTGTCAGTATTAGATGAGGATTACATTGCAATTCAGCTTGATCTTTCCATTCAACGTGCAGTTATGCTTACTTTTTTTATTTGCGTTAGGCCAGACCATCACGTTGCAACTGAGCTACATCAGTTTGTACCTGGTGAAGGGCCCTGCAAATGCAGCATTCTTCAAAATGCTGTAAAAAGCAGACACTGATAGATTAATTGCCCACAGCACTAGCGATGATCAAAGCAATCACTCTCAGGTGAGGCTGTGAAGAGAAATAGGGGGAAGCCATGATGATTGCACTATTGCTTGCAGGAACAATGTGTGTTTGCCTCTCCTTGTGCCTCACTGAACTTTTTGGGGTAAGCTCTCATCCCTGGAGACTTATTTTTGTAATGGTAGGAAGTTGGATAAGAAGTGTGAGGAGATTTGCCGTCTGTCTCCCCTTGGCTGCTTGTATTTTTCAGAAGTC
Source organism: Pandion haliaetus (assembly GCA_013401275.1). Lineage (NCBI taxonomy): Eukaryota > Metazoa > Chordata > Aves > Accipitriformes > Pandionidae > Pandion > Pandion haliaetus. Next base: position 33,487 of record VYZV01040648.1, read on the forward strand.
ATAGCAGGAGATGATGAAGAGGAGCATTGAGATAGGATGAAGATAGACATCTGTTACTGTCGGTGAGGGTGCAGTTCTTAATGGGTCTTGTGGCAGGCATATTAAAACACATATATTAAAACCAAAATCAACGCCCCCCTCCCAACCCCCCAAAAAAAAACCCAACCCAAAACCAACCCAGTACCTGCTGTTTTCTCATTGCAGAAGGGACAGGAAGAAAATTATTTTCAAGAGGGATTTAAAGGCAGTTTGTAAGGATCCCGAGAGGGCATTTCAGACAGAACTGGTAATGCTGTGTAACCACAACAGATACAGCCTTCCAGACAAAAATTAATTCTTTGTGCTTCATTATCAAGTCTCACATAGATATCTGATGTCTGATCGTTTGTGCTGATATTTTACTAATTCTTTTTGTGCCTAATTGAGGCTTGCTATTATCCTAGAGGAAGGCTAGGGGACATGGCATGACTAACAGACTGATCCACTGGGTTTTCTGTATTCATGAGGCTCCACTTCCATAAAGAGGAACTGGAAATCCTTTTCACCGGGGAATAATGTACGAGGCTCAGAGTGGATGAAGTTTGTGTGCTCTTTTTAATAAGCACTGCTTTTCTTTCTATAGACACTCAAGCTCCCTGAATTAGAGCGCTGCCTGAAGGGACAGGTATTATGAAAAGAGCTGCCAAAGCCTTTGTGTGTCAGTGGGAAGCCCCTGATTATCACAAGAGGATCTAAATGGAAAGGTGACATTCAAAAGACCATTAAGATAAAAGCCAGGATGAATTTCTTTCCAACCTCACTTAGCAGAAACTTTTGTTTAAAATCACCTTTCCTGAGAGAAGGAAGGAAAGTCTGACCTATGTGATTTGATATACACAGCTTACTCCTTAATTGGGTACAGTCAACTGCTTAAGAAAGCAATAGCTTAGCCAGGAGAGGTAATGAGATTAATGGCAGAGGTAATAAGAATGTCAATATATGTGACAAATATGTATTTCTAATTTTTCTGCCATGAAAGCCCAATGGAGAACATAGTAGCAGCTACATCCA